>PVIH01004594.1:0-137281 GCA_004025045.1 Sigmodon hispidus
ATTTGTTCATCTCTTCCAATTTTTTGTTTGTATTTTCTTCTATTTCTTTAAGGCTTTTTTTCGTATCTTCTTTGAGAGCTTCGAGGCTTTTTTTCATATCTTCTTTGAGAGCTTCGATGATCATCAAAAAGGAATTTTTGGTGTTGCTTCCTTCTGTTTTCTCTTCATTGCTCAGTTCAGGTCTTGTATTTGTAAGATCGCCACTCTCCTCTGGGGTTACCATATTGCCCTTTGTATTATTATGTAATTTCTTGCACTGACGTTTGCCCATGGGTTCAGTGGTTCACGATTAGATGTGTCCTGGTCAGTTGTGGCACTTTGGTTTGTGTGTCTCCTGTCACCTCTCTAGTCAGGGTTCGAATCCACCCCTCAGAGACCCCTGCAGTTGGTTTGCTCAGTTCACTCAGTTCGGGGTCGCAGTAGGGATCCTTGCAGATACCCTCAACAGCAGCAGGAGCTGTGGGTGTGGCCAGGTGCAGAGTTCAGCTGCCCCCTGCTCCAGAGTGTGCTGGGACGCAACAGAGAGCACCGGTCCTCTGGTCAGGGTTCGAATCCGCCCCTCAGAGACCCCTGCAGTTGGTTTGCTCAGTTCACTCAGTTCGGGGTCTCAGTAGGGATCCTTGCAGGAGGAAAGCATTTCTTACAAGTAGTGGGATTAAGTGTTACATTTTAAATAATTGTTCCACCTACAAGTTTACTTAAAAGCTGATTGGCTGAAGGTAGACAGGATGTGTGGGCAGGGATACCAGACTAAGAAAACTCTGGTAACATCTTAGAACAAAGACAGATGCCACAGAGATGTGATAATGACACGGCGATGAGACAGCAACAGATGCAGAGGTATAAACCTGAAATGCTGCTCTGAGCAAAGGTACCGAGCCACATGGCTGAACAAGATGGGTTAAATTCAGATGAAGGAGTTAGCAAATTATATGCCTGGGCCTTAGGTCAACCAGGATCAAAATAATATAAGTGTCTATGTGATTATTTGGGCTTAAGCAGCAGTGGAGCTAAGAGGGAGTATGAACTTTTGGGCAAGACCAGAAAGTCTGGCCTAGAAACATAATACAACACTTACATTCTCCAGATAATGACACATAATTTTCTGATGTATTTAGAGCATTGTAGTAATTTTTTTGTAATTTCATAGACACTGTAGCTTCACAATTGAAGTTCTAATTTGAGCACAGTACTGCAGACGGCATTCAACTTATTTTAACATCAAGCAAAAGGTTTCATATACTGCCATGTACACAGTAGTAACTTGGATTATTTCCTCAAAAGGGGGAAAAATAAGAAAATACAAAAGCCCTACTAAGATTACAACAGGACAATACCTCTTTCCAAATGTAAGTATTATAGGTAAATGCAACAGCAAAAAGCTATTAGAGGAATTCTATTTACCCTAAGTCCCAAGTCTCTCCCTAATGTGTGCAAGCTCCATTTGAATTTCTATATACCATAGGTTGATAATAAGGTATGACTGCATCACTCTAAGGTGGATCTTGGAGCCATTCCAATAACTCAACATCTTATGCACATGTTCCTAAACTCTCCCATTCTTCTTAATTACCTGATCTCAAAAGACTTCACCTGTACAGGGAGGCAACTCACAAATCCATAGAATTTATGAAGAACCTCCTTCCCTTAGGGTCTTTTTTCTAAATGTTAAGACATGTAACTGATCATTATAACAAGCTGAATTTCTTCCCCCTCCAGTCATGACCTGGTTATATGAGATAAATTCAAAACTGTGGGCAAGCACCTTGAGGCCCCATCATTTTGTTCTTCTCTCTCAAGACTCAGTGAGTTGGCAGAGTTTATCCCTTAAAAGCTTAATAACCTGAAAACCCAGAAGGCACCTGGGATATCTCTAGTTTTCAGCCAAAGAGCTTGTAGATGATGGGGTAGAAATCTAAATCACTTAACCCTGTCATGTACTGCTCATAGCCCATGCTTTCTATTAAATTCACTCAAAGCCTCTTGAGGCCAGAGAGCAAGTGCTGGCATTCTGCTGACAAGCATGTCTAGAACAGCTATTCTGTGACTCATGGGAAATTTGGTCCTCACTGTCACAAACCCTTAAAAAGGGGTCTTCAGTTTAGACAAGAAACATCAGATTTATAGGTCTGCTGAAGCTGTGTTTTAACAAGCCCTTGAGGTGACAATGAAAATCTTAAAATTTGAGGACCACTGCTTTGGGTATTTAGACTAGAGTTATTCTGCTATAAAACCAGAAGTACTTTATAACACTAAGGGCAGATCACTAGTCTAGCCTCAATAATGTCTGAGCCTATGGGAGTTAATGACCTCAATGTGAGGAGAGATTCCTTGAAGTCTGAGGAAATTTGGAAATATATAAAAATCTCTACATGGTCCACAGAAGGGAAAGGAAACCACAAGTTTCTTCTTATGAAATGATGTGAACAGATCAAGCCTGGGGCTGGCAATGTAAGGAACAGGTGTCAGAGAAATGAAGACTCTCACAAACTTAACAACACTAACTCAGTCAGTCTGCTTTTTATTCAGTTCATCACATAGTTTGATTTTCAGTGTTCTTCACAAGCTTCTTGACTCAAGACAAGGGTTCAGAAGGTTTTACCATTTCTATCATACACAGAAAAGTGACCATCTAAAACAAACATAAACAGACAAAATCCACCTTCCACAAAAAATACTTGTCTAGTTTTAGGGCAATCCATCAAGAACTTTTCTACTGTATGTAAACATGCTATAAGGAAACATTATTTAAAATTAAAACTTAACCCACACACTTGGCATCCATCTATGTCATCACAAACATATCTTTCTGGTATAATTATGTGTGCATAATGCAGGACCAATATTAACTTGAAAGATTGTGCATTTATCTTAGTTCTTTTTCAATTCAAGAATTTAAGCTCATTAAAAAAACTTTTTTTTCAGAGAATCTGCTTTAAACATATTCAATGCTGTACATTTTATTTTAAGAAATCTAAGTTCTCACACTAAATTAGCATAAAGTAAGATTTTACCAAGTCAACATTTAGGAGGAAAAATACCCTGTTCATATGGTTGAGAGTTTACAGAGACTTTTTCTAGGATGCTACAATCTGAGAAGTCATGGAATCCCATGTTCAGTTTGAGTAAAATTAAAATTCTAGCTGATACAGATTTGTATTAGAAATTAAAAAAATTTAGATTCTAACCACACAAATGTCTACATAGTCACTTATATGGGAATGTGTGTGTATATTTTAAATGTATATATACTTCTTTCCTTTCTGAGGTTTGCTTTCTTATTCATATGATGCCTCTGTTCTTATTGTCAAGTGCAATGAATTATTAGAATGACCTGATAAAGAATTTCATCTACATATTAGCTTAAAAAATTACTTAATAAGGCACAGTGGTGTCATTCTAGCATTTTAGAGGAGAGGAACCGAAAACTGGAAGTTCAAGGCCATTGCTATCTACATGGCAAGGAAATCCTCTTGAATTCAGAAACACTTAGAATTTTTCTTCATGGGTTACTACAGTCCATTTCTGCCACTGCACATCAGCTTGCTAATTCTGAACTGGGTTTAAAGAGAGTAGATACTATGGTCCACAGATGAAAACATGCACATTGGACTCAGATGCCTTTTACTCCTAATGTCCTGCCATTCCCTTTAGCAGTTCTGAAAGCCTGAGTGTCCATGTGGAGTGAAACTGGAAAAGCCAGTTAATGTAAGTTACAAACTAATCTGCTGAATTGCTTCTAAAAAAAAAAATGACATGTTTGAATGAGCAGCTAGTAAAATCACCTAGTCTGCGGAGTGGGGAGCTATGTTCAGCAAAGGCATTTTGGCTTTTTGTACTTTCCCAAATGTATGCCTCCCCCAAAGGGAGGTTTAAATTGACCTTATCCTCTGCTACTCCAAGTTGAAGAGCATTGACTTGTAATCTTTCCCTTTGGTTTCCTTTCTGACCTCAGGGCTCACAAGTTCAGAATCATTTTTCCAAAGAGAACATTCCCTAAGCATATTCTGTAGCCTTGTCTACTGAAGCATAAGTCAGATGTAATTCTTGGAACCACCAGGGAGAGGTTCACAGTCAAGCAAAACCCTACCTCTGGGGCTGGCCTCCGAGCCTGTCATATTGAGCTCTCAGCCCTGGATGCACTAGGAAATGATACATAAATCCATGTTTGAGCTGCAGGGAAAACAAGGAACCGGCTCTTTGCACAGGATAACATCCCAGCTGTTTCCATTCACAATCTGCTTCGGAGCAGACCAAGAAAAAACAGGATGACTGTGCTTAGGCTCAATTATACATTCAAATTGCCTGTATTTAAAAAACCCTAAAAACTGTAATGACTTAATTAAGCTAGTAACTTTATGGCATGCTTTTCCTCACAGCCTAATTCTAAGCCTTTTCTTTCCACTGAGAGGCAAGTGTGGCAATTCTGCTGCAAGGAGACATGGTCTAGATAGGAGGAGAAAAAAAGTTGAATCTTGGCAGAATCAATGCTCCCTGAGTAGCAGAAGGTCTACAAATCTGTAGTCCTTTGGAGTTCATAAAACAGGGCTCTGTGGAAGGAGCAGGAATTAATTTAGGTCCTAGGAAGAATAGGGTGAGTTTGCACGAGATGAAGTCAGCACCTGGGAGGTCACCAACCAAATGCTGTCTTTCAAAGAAGAGAAACTGAGGAAACTATACTATCCTGTGTGGAAACAACATGACCCCATTCCTGAATCTGCCCAAAAGGCATCCTTTCTGTGAATAAACAGCATGACCCAATTCCTGAGACTATTCAAAAGACATTCTTTCCTGGCTTTCTATGATCATATAGTTCATTGTTACACATTTTTAATGTTTGTGAATGGCCTTAGAGTCTTCACATGCAAGTGTCTGTTTCAGCTGAGAGGTAGTCTTTCTTTCTTTTTTTTTTTTTTTAAAGATTTATTTATTTATTATGCATACAGTTTTACAGAAGAGGGCACCAGACCTCATCATAGATGGTTGTGAGCCACCATGTGGTTTTGCTGGGAATTGAACTCAGGACCTTTGGAAGAACAGTCAGTGCTCTTAACCTCTGAGCCATCTCTCCAGCCCCGAGAGGTAGTCTTTCAACACTGGATGAAACTTGTTGAGCTCCAAGCATTTTCTACCAGAACATTTAGATTGTTGAGTATTTGTAAAATCTGTCATATGAGCACTCTGTTGAAGACTTTATGTATTTCAAGTACTGAATTTTTAAGAAATTTACTTCTTCGCTGGAGAGGTGACTCTGTAGTTAAAAATACTTGCTGCTCTTACAGAGGACCCTGGTTCTGTTATCAACACTCATATGGTACTCACAGCCTTCATAGCTCCAGTTATAGGGGTCCTCCACCCTCTGCTGACCTCTTAGGGTACCTGCCATGCATTCACATGGAACACTCATACACAAACACACACACATACACACAATGAGAATAAATCTTTTAAAAAGAAAAATGTACTCCTCATCAAAGGAATTTGATTTTATTTCTCTCTATGATTCCCTGTGTTATAACAATATTAAATTGCTAACTTCATTCATCTTATGTTAAATTGGTAACACAGTATTAAATTCTATTTTACATATTTGCTAGAACTTAATAAAATGATACACATTAGTCATTTAGTACACTTAGCCTAAGTGCCTGATTCTTTATCACTCACAAACATGAGTTGATAATACTAACTGTGGTTATTATTATTTCATATCACTTACCTCCTTCAAAGCCTACAGTTATGGCAAAAAACTGCCAACAATATATTTGATGCTGGGGTTAATAAAGACATATTTGAAAAAGATATTCTTGTTCCTCAGAGTTACACGGGGGTGACTCTTAACTAAGTTTCCCTTACTTGAAACTCTGGTGTCTGTTTTTCATTTCTGTTTAGCAGCTGTTAGTGTTAGCCCTTTGGGAATCAAGCAAGAGTCTTTTATTTTCCAAGAGCCACATGTTTTCCATCTTTAAATTACAGGTGAAATACAGTGTGCCATGGCAACTGTCCAAAATTTGGAGGCCACCAAACTTTCTGTTTTAAACTTGTTTTCTGTGGAGTCAAAAGTCATCCTTCAAATTTGAAAGCATAGAAAGTGATTAGCGGATTAGCAGAGGCTGCAGAGAATGCACACATGAGGAGGAGGCCTCTGGTGGCCAAGAGCCTCCTGTCTCAGCTTTTAATGTCATGTGAAAGGCATTAATCCACACTTTCATTTCTTATTAGATGAGTAGAAATGTCTGGAGGTAATGTGAATATAAGTGACTTTCCCGAGCATCTTATTGGAACTCTCTAGCTGGATAAAATAAGCAGGATCAGAGTTTGACAGGAAGAAGTATATCCTTAAGGCTGACAGTTGGGAGCAGCACACACACACGTTAGCCCAAAGTACCACTAGAAAAACTTCAGAAGGACATGACAGTTAGTTCCTTCCCTCCAGCTCACTGTCTGTCATGTCATGTGCTGGCACCTTCTTGGCAGCCGCTTTATATAAAGATGAAATCAGATTTTCCATATGTTCCTCAAGCACAATTAGGATAAATCACATTGCTACAAGTAGAAGTCAGTCAAGGCTGGAGAAGGCCAAGAGAAAAATATTCCTCCTTAGAGTGTCTGTATTATGCTTCTGAGAAAAATCAGTACAGAATTCAAGGGACTGTATATTTAATTCACAATAGCTGAGCTACAGAACCAACCTTGGTGTACATCAATAAAGGAATGCATAAAGAAGATGTGTTATACATGCACAGAAGAACTTTTTTTTGTCCAGAGAAAAGAACAAAGTCATGGCATTTTTCAGAAAAATAGATCAGTTGGAGATAATTATATTGAATAAATTAGGTCTATGAAAATAAGATATGCATCTTTTCTTTCATTTGTGGTTCATAGATATTATAAAATCGTGTGTGCGTGTGTGTGTGTGTGTGTGTGTGTGTGTGTGTGTGTGTGTGTGTGTGTGTATGATGTAGTAGTAGAAACAAAAATTCCTAGAAAGACAATGAGAGAAAAGGGGAGAATTAGGAAGTGAATAATAGAGCAAATGTTGTAAGTATGGTACTTCTTTTCATTAAAATGCACTTGAATAACACAGTTCCATTCTTAAATGACCAGGAACAAACCTAGAGAGAAATACTGGACACTTCTAGACTGGGTATTAAACTAAAGGAATCAAGAAAATGACCCACCTACATGCCCACAGGCGAACCTGGTGAAGACAATTATTCATTGGGACTCTTCATAAACGATTTTAAGTTTTGCGATCTTGACAATTTAAACTAATGAAACTAATCTTTTTAGCCATTTTCCTGGTCCTACTTTTTTGAGTTTAATAAAGGAAAGACAAGAACCCATAATATAGAGAGAATATTTCAAACAAAATATAAGCAATCAACCTATAAAGTAGAAAAGAATCAAAGCAAAACAGTAGCAAAAATCCCACATATGTGCAGTGTTCTTTTATTGAGAACAGAGTGAGTACACTACTTACGAATCTGTCTTACCTTGGATGAGGAAAAGCTGCAGACTTTGGCCCAAGCCAAGCTCTGGCTCTTTGTGCTCTTCTTGACTGACATGGCTATCAGCATCTGTATCACATTAACTCCCTTACTAAATCTCCTACTTCTGCTCAGCTTTACTTAAAATGAAGAGTCATTTTTTTTTATTATTTTCCCAGGAAACTCAGTTATGTGCCTATAGCATTCATCACCTGCTCTGTTTTCAATTCTTAATTATAAATTTTTTCTTTACCAGGCTTCCTCCTAGAAAATGTATATTTGGCATAAATATTGGCTGATCTGTATTAACAAGACAGGTATACTTCTATCACACCATCAAACTTGCCTTGTTTTTATTTGTTTTTGCTTTTCAGTTTTATGATACAAGTTGGTTTCTTTTTTAAAAAAAAAAAACATGAAAATTTTTTTTATTGTTTTAGACAAAGAGGCCACTTTTGGAAAATAATACTTTTTTTTTAGTTGAATCAGGTGAAGACAGAGTTAAAATCACACAGGATTTGTAGTCTTTTTTTTTTCTTAAAAAAGGAAAGCACTAGGTTGTTGGCATGGGAGCGACTATTTACACTGAACAAGTTGGTTTCTTAAAGTGTCATTTGAGTTTTTAAATGCTAGCTATTTATCCTGCTATATAAATCAATTCTTCTCTTCGCCTTATCAATTTGGCTGCTTTTCAATTCCTCCCAAGTGTTCCAGGTGAATGGTTAAAACAGCGTGGCCACAGGTAGAAATGTATCAGATGTCTCCTGTGAAGGCAAAGAAGATGAACACAAGTAGTGAATCAATAATAGGCAAAGACTAAAGTCCATATTTACCTCATGCTGCAATACATCTTAATACTTGCAAAATTACCAAAAATTAGCCATCAATAATTTGCATGGAGATTCTAGAATAGATTCATTATAACGATACAGAAATTCAGGGGCCAAATATTTCAATAACTCTACACTACAATTTATGTCTCAAAAAGAAATGCTCTTCATATTAAGTTATAGATCTGACTGAGTTCCAAGCTTTAATGCACATGAGACTCATCTAGGTTACACTTACATTAAGTATGAACATGAATTCCAGCCATAGAGATCCTGGTAAAGTCTAGTTGGATCTGGTTCAGACAAATGGCACTCTACTTTGAGAAAAATTTTTATTATGTTTAGGTAGTAATTATCTAAGTAATTAGTCAAACCAACAGTTGATATATACTTAAGAACAGCTATGTTCCAAAGCATGTTAACATAGAGTTAAAATGAGGTACTCCTTTACCCAAGTTTTCTTTCCTCTTTCTGTTCTTCTATTCAGTAATGTAGTTAAGTTTGGTATCTTTTATTTGATGCTGCATATAGTAAGAACATGGCTCAATGGCATATGTTACTAGTAAAAATTGCTAAACAACAGCAAATAAACTAAACAAAACCATTTTAAAAATCATTTGCTTCCACTAGGAGACTCAGAATTCTAAATACAAATGGAAAACAAACAAAATCATCACACTATCTCAAAGACTTACTATAGTCTTTAAAAATAGTATACTACTTGCAAACCTGTGATGGAAAAATGTGACAAAAATATTTTAAATACAAGCATGTACATATTTAACAAAAAATTCCAAACATATTGAGATTAAGACACATAACAGTGTGATAAGAAATTGCTTTGGTTTCCTTTTGCTGCTGTTACCCTGAGCAAATGAGACTTGGAGAGGAAGTGTTTATTTCATCTTACACTTTCAGGTTCCATTCATCCTTGAAGGAAGTCAAGGCAGGAATTCAAGATAGGAGCCATGAGGAAAGAAACATGGAGAAACACTGCTTTTAGGCTTGCTCTTTAGCTTGTTCATTGACTCTTGTTCAGTTAACTTTATACAATCCAAGCCGATCTAGTGACTGTGCCCACCCACAAGTGGCCTTGGACCTCCCTTAATAATCATTAATGCAGAAAGTACCTCACAAGTATCACCACAGACCAATCTGATGGTGGCAATTCCTTACCTAAAATTTGTTTAGATGACACTAGGCTGTATCTACTTGACATTTGAAGTTAACTAGGACACAAATGTATTCTTATCAGTAGACTATTTAAACTTAAATATACTATATGTTTATCTAATTTATTTTTAAAATATCCAAAAATATAAATACTATGAGCAATAAGTAGCAGAAAAATTCAATTGCATTATTTTCTTCTTTTAAGCCTAAGGAAGCATAAGATACTCTCTGATTCTATGAACCTTGTTTATCTAGGCTTTGTACATTCTGACTGATTGACTGACTCTCTGTTTCTCTTTGTGTCTGTCTCTCTGTCTCTGTTTCTATATGTGTCTGTTTTTGTTTCTCTCTAATGAAAATTACTTTTCATGTGATTATAGAATTCCAAGCATATTAGAGAAAACCTTTATTTTTCAATCTTGACATAAGCAACCTATGACCTTTAGTTAATAATTTCTAGAAAGACTTTTAAATGTATTAAGTCTACCTAACTTCAAATGCCACTGGAAGAAATATATTACTAGTCATATATCTCCATTTCAATTTAGGCATTTATTATTTATATTAGACCTTCTCTAAACCTCACATATACCTACCATCTCCTAAACTGTGGTTATATACCTTAAGTTATGTTGCACTCTTTGCTAATGCTTATTATTAACAATTTATGTTAAACTTTGTGGTTCACCTGGAAGATTTCAAAACCTATCTAACACTCATTGACTATCTCCTTCAATGAACCGTGTCCATACGTATCAAGTTCTATGTGTAAATAAGTCATCAGGATTCTTGTAAAGAATGCTTATTCTTAGCTGGACATGGTGATACATACCTCTAATGCTAGCATTCAAAAGTTAACCTTGTTCAGCCTTGATATGGGGGAGAGGCAGGGTACTGCCTCAACCTGATTTCCCATACTTTGAATCACTATGTGAAGGTTATCCTCTTTGAGGGTTGGGTGTGGTGGGGGAAGCAAGGGGATGAGTAGAATGAGGGGAGGGAAGGTTAACTGTGGTTGGAATGTTAAAAAAAAAAGTTTAAAAAAATAAAATTGGGGTGAGGAAAGTAAATCTGCCAAGAGTGGAAGCTGAAGTAAGCCATATTGGGACCTTGGGACCTCCTGCCCTTGCTGGGGAGGATATAAGGAGGTGAGGAGAAGAGAGAGTGATAGGAAGCAGTGGGAGGGGAAAGGGAGCTTGAACAAGGATATACAGGGATAAAAAATATGACTTTATTCATAAAAAAAAGAAGTTAAAAAATGTTTACAAAAAACTTGAGTCAGGAAGATTACGAATTGAAAATCAACTTGTACTAAACCTTGGGACCTTATATACAAAAGAAAAAAGAAAGAAAAAAAAGAAAATAGTCTGGTTTTACTCAATGAATCTACAGTAGTGATAGAATTTCCACATTTCTAGGAAGCTTCTACGCATATGCCCAGGGCTTCTTGCTTGTCTATTAACCAAAAGGTCGGACCTGCACATTGGAGTCTTACTAAATGTTACATTCTATTATTGATGACATTTCCAGGTAGATACCCTTTATACTCAGTTGCATGTATTTTATAAAACTGGAACTGTCCTTCACAAATTCTCATTGGCAATGATAAAAACATTCTTGTCATCAACTTTGCAGTTATAAAAATAATTTTTAATGTCTAAAAATTCAATCCAAGAAAAGCATCCTGCAATCATGCCCTTAGTTGTGTAAATGTCAGCACAGGACATGGACCAAATCACTATCTTCTTTCCTATCTTTTAAAGGATATCACAGACACTGTTTGTTGTTGTTCTGTTATTTATTTCAGGAAGTATTCACTAAACATGAAAAATACTTAATACACCAGATGAAAGAAGAGCAGAAAAACAATTCAGTGATGGATTCCCACTGTTCAACTGGAGTGTTTCTGATAATATTATAACAGTATTTTCTTCTTTAAATTTCAAATATCTATTTTTCTAAGTGACCTAAATAATAATAAGACTTTTTTAAGAGCCCAAAATAAATTACTGCTTTGTTTTTATTTTTTTAATTTTGGGGAATTATGTATATATTTTGTATATATATGTATATATATATCTTCACTATTTATGCTTATGATGATTTCTTATTTTTTTCTGTACTCTGGTTGTTTGTCATTCTTTGCTTGTTTTTCTGGCAGTACTTATGAACATTACATGTCTTAGCACTTTCTTAGGCAAATGATAAATATTGAATAACCAGCTGTTGACAGATTTTCTATTATCTGCTTATTACATTTATAAGTGAATTACTCTGTGGAAGGAAATAAGAATAGTGTTAATTTACTTGAAATCACCAAATGCAAGATTTGCTCATTCAACTTTATCTAGTTCCAGAAGTTTGTTTCAGAGATGGTCATGGTACTAAGCCATAGTGCATGCCAAGAGATGTGCTTGGCAATTTTTTTGTGGAAATTGAAATAAATTTAGTGTGTATTAAAATTTTTATGCTATAACCTAACTGTCTACCTACTTGAAAACAACCATAATTATGACTGGCCTAGGGTACTGATGTGCAAGCAGTAGCTTCTGGGATAATGAATAAATTATGGAGAACACAACAGAGAGAACATAAAAATTACTTGTAGCTGCAAATCACAATATTACATTCTTTGTTTCTGCCAAATTCTACCAATATGTTTAGTTTGGTTTAAAGAAAATATGATGAAAATGAAAAATGTTCTAATCATAACTCTTAATTACTGAGGACTAAATTTAAAAAGATTTTCTAATTAAAATGTCATAGTATACAAATATAAGACTTAAATAATGGGGCAATATGGGATTTCTGTATTTTTTATTGAAAATATATTTCCTTCTCACATAATATATCTTGGTTTTACTTTCTCCTCCCTCTTCTCTCCACAGTACTTTCACAACTCACCTTCTATCTAGATTCACTCTCTCTGTCTCTTCTAGAAAAGAATACGCTTCTAAGAGATAACATTAAAATTTTTGACAAATAAAATATTATTAAAAAATTAAAAAAAGACTATCTTATAGAAATTAGACCAAGAGAAGATAAGGTACTCAAGAAAATGTATAATAATCAGAGACTCACTGAATCACATAAAAACACTGAAGTGGAAGCACATATTCAGAGGACCTAGTGCAGATCTGTTGAGGCCCTGCTCGTGCTGCTTCAGGGCTCATATGAACTCTGAGTACGTTAATATAGAAGAAAGCTTTGTTTCATGGGTTGTCCTCCATCTCCTCTGACTCTTTCACTCTTTTTATCTTCTTCCGCAGGGTTCCTGAGCTCTGAGAAGGAAGGATTTGCTGGAGATATCCCATTTGGAGCTGAATCTTCCAAGGTCTCTCACTCTCTCAATCTCTTATTTCTGGCTGTGGGTTTCTGTATTTGTTCTCATTTACTGCAGGAAGAAGCTTCTCAGACAATGGATGAACAAGGCACTGATCTATGAGTAGAGCAGAATGTCATTAGGAGTCAGCTTATCACGACTTATTACTACTTTTATTTTTTTTACACCAATAGTTTTGGTTTAACCAAAGGTACTTGGGGTATCTAGTCTCTTTTTCTTGTTCACCCAGCAGTGTTTGGCATGGATCCCATCTCTTGAAGTGGTCTTTAAGTTCAATCAGCTATTGGTTAGTTACTAGCACAAGCTTAATGTTACCATCGCCCTAGTGTGTGGTTTAGGCAGGGCACCATTGTGTAGCTGGAAGATTCTGAGCTGTCAGCAGCAGCTTAGTCCCAAATAATCACACAAAGGCTTATGTTAATTATAAGCTGATAATTCTATGGTTCAGGCTTATAACTTGCTAACTCTTATACTTTAAGTTAACCCACATTTCTATTTATGTTTAGCCACCTGGCTTGGAAACTTTTGTCAAATTAGCATTTTCAAACTGCTTCCTCTGTGTCTCACTATCGTATGTGCTTTTCTGCTTCCCAGAATTTTCCTTGTCTGGGTGTCCTGCCTCTACTTCCTTTCCAGCTATTTTACCAATCAACATTTTATGAAACCAATAAGAATAACAAATGTTTACAGTGTAGAAGAGCATAGTTCCTCCTTTTTTTTTTTTTTTTTACTTTTTAAAGCAAGAACATCAAATCTAATTTTCTTTGTATACATTTTTTTTCCAACCATTATACATTGCAACTTATAATCAACACTGTAAGCAAAGACAAACATCCTTATTCCATTCTTGGGTATTTTGGGCATACTTTTCTAGACTGCTTCCTGCTGATTAAGTGCACTGGTACTCTTATGGGGATCCTGAGATAATTCAGGATTATGGTTGAGTCCTCACTGAAGAATTCTTTGAAGTTAGGTCATCTCACCCAGTCTCTTTAAAGATATTTTGAATGCAGGGCTCAGAGAAATCTGCAACAGAGATGTGAAAGTTGGATCATCTGTATTCATCTGAGGTTTTTCAGGAACTCTTCCTTCATGAAACCAGGTTTTCCTTAACCCAGAATGACTCCACAACCTCTCATTTTCTGTGGAAATAAAAAGCAAACTTCACCTCCAATGTAACATATTTTTTACTTCAATTTTGAAGTCAAGGCATTTACAAAATATATAGGTTGGAGTAATCCAGTAGCATTTATAACTGTCTTTTAGCAGTTTTTTTTCCTTCCTCAGCAGTCAAACAATTCAAAGACAACATAACATACAGTATCTGGACTCTGTGTATTTTTCATCATTATGTGGCATATCTACACATATACATATACATATATATGAACTTTATCTTTTTAACCTTCTTCTTTTTTCTACCGAGCCTATATGTGTGTATGTACATTTTTAAACACACTACAAACACATACACAAAAATTTAGATTATTTTTTGTCTGAATCTGTCTTTACTGTTTATCTCTTTTCCAGACCACACCATTAATATGCTAAGGCATAGATAGCATTAAAGTCTTGGTTATGGCAGCTTGGCAGAGGTTCTGGTGGGAACCAGGTTTACCACTCCAAATCTAGGGAATTTTAGGATCTATACTACTACCAAGTAGAATACTGCCATCACTGCTCATAAACCTCATTTAAGTATTTCACAGCAGGACCTCTTATAAGAATCTCTAAGATGCTTTTGCTGCTAAACCTGAATCAGGAAACCCCACTTAAAGAAGCTGCACCTCTGCTTGCTGCCAACACATACAGCCATCCAGAGAAAATGATGCTACCAAGAAGCCATTCTTTATTCTGTTCCCTTTTTGTCTATATAAATAGATACCTTAACTCTGTTTTATGCAACTTCTGCTTATACCAAGGCTCCTGTGAGACTTTGAGAACCCAACATGCCATGGTGTCTCTGTGCCATGGCCCACTTGAGAGACACAACTAAAAAACAGTTTTTGGCTCACTTTTAGCATCTTTTTAAGGCTTTATAATTTCTATTTAGATTGTGTCCTGTGTTGCAACACTGTTTGTATTGGGATTTTTCTGGTCCAGTTTGTCTCTGAATTCCTGACCTGCCTGTAGCTGCTTAGTCCCAAATAATCAAAAAAGAAAAAGGCTCATATTAAGTATAAGCTGATCAGTCTATGGCTTAGATTTGTCACTTCCTAACTCTTATACTTTAAGCTAACCCATATTTCTATTATGTTTAGCCATGAGCCTTGATACTTTTTTCAGAGCAGCATTCTCACCCTGCTTCCTCCACATCACACTTTCATCTTCTCTCTGCTTCTCTACTTTCCAGAATTCTCCTTGTCTGGTTGCCCCACTTCTACTTCCTGTCTAGCTATTTGAGCAATCAGTGTTTTATTAAAGCAATAGGAGAATAAATGTTTATAGTGTAGAAGAGCATAGTCACACAGCACCATTGTAGATCAAAAAGTTTGTAGATAGCTTGGTGTTTCTGTTTTGGAAACTGGTAGAATATCTTTTTGTATCAAAAATGCTAGAATACAGGGGTTAAGATTTTGTGTATGTACCAGTTAGACTTTTACAGGTTCAGTGATTGTGTAGGTATTGTCTTAAGCAATGGGGTCTTGCTATCAGTTATGAAGAGCAAACTTGTTTTAGAAATGGCCTGGGTTGTTTTGGGATTCCTCTGCAACCATTTTGACCAATAATTCATTTAGATGTAGCCACTAGAAGCTTTATTTGGTAGCAAGATATGATGATTGAGACTTAGTCTTCCCTGTTCTTTGGTGATTTAATTTATATAGCCTCCATATCTCTATATATTTTAGGAGGTTTCTACTGTTTAAGGTTTGTATACTACTGCTAAAATGACCTTATTTTTAATTGACTCTCCTTATATTTCCTTCTTCTACCCATTCTCTCCTTTTCTCTCTCCCCATTTAATCCTCCTCTCCTCCTTCCCCCATCCATTCATAATTATCTATTCTATTTCATTTCACTAACGAGATCTATCTCTTCCCTATAGTGTCTTATTGTATACCTATCCTTTGTGGATCTATGGATTGTAGCTTCGTTATCATTGATTTAACAGCTAATATCTATATATAAGTAAATACATTCCATATTTGTCTTTCTGGGTCTGGGATACTTCATTCATGATTTTTTTCTATCTCCATCTTTTTTTCTTGTAAATTTTATAATGTCACTTATTTTTAACAGGTGAAGAATACTGCATTATGTATATGTGATATATTTTCTTATCCATTATTGAGTTGAAAGATAACATCTAGATTGTTTTTGGCTATTATAAAGCAGCAGTAAACATGGTCAAACAAGTGACTTTCTGGTAGTATGAAGCATCCTTTTGGATTTTTTTTTTCATCCTTTTTTTTCTTTTTGTATTTCTTTATAACAGTTTAAAATGTGTTAAAAACATTAGTATGATTTCAGGTGTATCAAAGGTTTCATTTGAAAATATATGTAAGATAGTTCTTCTAATTCTAAATCCATTGGAATAAAGCTAAGAACTGTTTTTAGTGATGAAACAAACCCATGAGGTTCCATGTGCTCTGTAGAGCCATGGCATGAGGCCTAAAAATAATAGAGAAATAAAAAAATGAGCTGTGGGTTTGTTAATTTGGTGAGGATTAATTGTTGGCCTGTTATACTTTGAATATACTTCTAGGAGTTAGTATATGTTAGCAAGTATGACTGAAGAAATTATTTGTCCTTTTTATATCCATATAAAAGTCATAAATTTGACAAGAGGTAATATATTAAATAAATTACAGGCTAGAGAGATAACTCTATAATGAAAGCACTTGCATGCAAGAATGAGATTCTGAATTCAAGTCCCCAAGACTCATATAAAATACATGCATGTTAGCACACATCTGAAACCTGTTTACTCCTATAATGAGATGTTAAGTGGAGTTTGGAAAATCTCTAAAAGCTTTTTTTTTCAATAAAAAAGACTTATAATTTAATGTGATATTAAAAATAAAATTATCAAACTATGGGCCATCTACCTATATTTATAAAGTTTTATCAAAGCAAGTCTTGGTAGCTAAGAAGAAAACTCTTTGTACAAGAATACTTGCTACATAGCATAAGGTCCTGAATTCAAATCCTTGGCACATATGCAAAAGAGCTGAGTATAGCTGCATGTGCCTATAATATCAGTGTTGGGAAATGGTGACAAGTAGATCCCAGGGAATCAGTGGCCAGTCAGCCTGACTGAAATGGGATGGTTTGAATGAGAATGGCTCTACAGGCTCATATGCTTGCAAACATGGTGGAACTGTTTGGGAAGGATTAGGAGGTGTGGCCTTTTGGAGGAGGTGTGGCCTTGTTGGAGGTTTAGCACTGGGGCAGGCTTTGACTTTTGCCATTTCCAGCACCCTCTCTCTGATTATTGTGTGTAGATTTGAGATGTTAGTTCTCCATTTTTTTCTACCACCATGCCTTTACTCTAACACTGTGAACTCTAATTCTCTGAAACTTTAAGCTGAAGAAAATGCTTCCTTTAATAAGTTGTATTGGTCATGGTGCTTCAGCACAGCAATAAACAGTAATTAATAATTATGTCCAGCTTCAGGTTCAGTGAGAGATTCTACCTCAGAAGAATGAAGAATAAAAGGAGAGAATAGAACATCCAATATGGGCATTTATATATAGGTGCATGCACCCACACATAGCACATACATGCATGCACACACATTCACGCACATATATACATACCACTCACACACATGCACACACAACACACATACAACACATACACACACACACTTACACACACAGATAGAGACAGAGAGATGAGGAGAAAGTTTTAATCAGAACAACTGTATTCCAAGATGTATTTATTGGAATTAAGTTGATCTAAGTCAACTCCAACTGTTATTGGAGCTTGGCTAATCTGGACTCTCTGCTTTCCATTCCCATGACTTTAACAGTCTCTTTCACATGCTATGATTTTGCAGAACTCATGCCCCTGTTCCTCCACCTCTCTTCTAGGCTACATGTGCTTTCCAGATTACTTAGACTTCAATTACCAATCTAAGGGAGGTACAAAATGATCACATGCACTCTCATGAGTCTCTGGCTCCAGGGGGCAAGCATATGTCAGTTAGGGGCCTTTGGGCTGCAAGACACAAAGCCAATTTGAACTGGTCTGGGGAGAAAAAAAAATGGGTGTTTATTAACTTACAGAGTCTGAAGACAGGAAAAGTGATGGGCCAGATGGATACTGTAGGCATTCCAGATTCCACCAGAGCTAGGCCGCTGTCCCCCTACCCCACACACCTCTCAGCCAGCATGCATTTAGGCACAGGCTCTCTCCACTGATAGAGACATGACTGTCAATAACTCCTAACTTTCCCATTTTCAGTTCACAATATGGACAAGGAGACACAAAAAGAGCCCTTGAGTGACCATTCTGAGTAATCTCTGGACCAAAGCCTGGAGCCACTTCAGATAGCCTGACCTAGAATGTGGTAGAAGAGTGGAGGATGGTAGCGTTCCCCAAATCCTAACATTGGGAATCGTGTAGGAGCATTTACTAGAAATCCCTAGAGGTGAGTGCATGAGTGGACAGGTGGATGTTTTCAGCAGTGGATAAAGTAAACAAAGAACGGGAGAAGGAAAGCCCCATCTTTCCCAGTGCCCACAGTCTACCTATCAGGATGGGACACACTGCAGAAGGTCAGTGACACTCAGAAGAAATGACAGGGATATTAAATATCTCGAGGGACCTGCTCATCTGTTCAACCAACACTGGCACATTGTTCAGTACCCTGCCAGGACTCAGTAAACTTATCGGATGGAAGTCCTCATGTGATGTCAAACCCAGCAGACCAACTACTTCCAAAGATACAGACATAGATGCCTCTTTGAATAGTAGCATCTATGTCTCAGCTAGTTATTACTCTCATCTTACTGATGCTGCTATTCAAGGCTCTCTTCCTACCCAGCTCAGCCTTCCAGAGGCTGAGGAATTTCACCATCTTCAAAGAAGACTCTTAGTGGGAGAATGTTAGTGAGTTGTTGGTCCCCCAGTGGCCTTCGGTTTCCATCACCGTGACTCATTGAGTAGAGATGCATCTCCCATCCTTTTACGTCAACTTCTTTCACTTGGGATTCTCATTGAGATTCCTGGTCCATTCTTTTTTTTTTTTTTTGTCTTTATATATTTTGTATTTCTCAAGAAAAACAGTAAAATGAATTTAAAATGCTGAGAAGTTAACAATAACTATAAAGAAGATAAAAATCATAAGCATGACTTATCAAGGGTGATAATGCAAATAAGATTGCTACACATATACTTACTTTGTGTTGAGCTTTCCCTCTGAATTTTTTTTTCCATCCCTGTATATCCTTATTCAAGGTCCCTTCCCCCTCCCACCACATCAGGTCATTTTTTTCTTCTCCGCAACTCCCCATCCCCTCCCTGGGCAGGGGGCAGACAGTCCTATGGTCCCACTGACCCAATAATGCTTGGATCAGTCTCCACTACTGGCAAATTCAGTTTTGTCCCCCCTCCCTCAAAAGTGAGTCAGGTATTTCTATAGTTGGAGTGGGATCCGAAGGATCAGTCCAGGGTGTCTCTGATCCCAAGCTGTTCAGTGGTTGTGGTTTGAAGCTTGGGCATGCTTGGCTTTTTTTCTTGTTTGCTTGTTTAGAGACCACTAATGAGTGAGTAAATCCCATGCTTATCTTTCTGAGATTGTGATAGCTCGCTTAGGAGGATATTTTCCAAATCCATCCATTTGCCTGCGAATTTTAGGATATCATTTTTTCTTACTGCTGAGTAGTATTTCATTGTGTAGATGTACCACAGTTTGTTAATCCATTCTTAAGTTGAGGGACATCTAGGTTGTTTCCAGGTTCTTGCTATTACAAATAATGCTGCTATGAACATAGTTGAGCTAATACCTTTGGAATGTGAATGTGCCTCTTTAGGGTATACACCCAGAAGTGGTATTGCTGGGTCCTTAGGGAGATTGATTCTTAATTTTCTGAGAAACAGCCATATTGCATTCCACAGTGGCTGAACAAGCTTACACTCCCACCAAAAATGGAGGAGTGTTTCCCTTGCTCCTCATCCTCTCCAACATAGGCTGTCATCTGTGCCTTTTATCTTAGCCAATCTAACAGGTGTTAGGTGGTATCTCAAAGATGTTTTGATTTGCATTTCTCTGATGATTAAAGATGAAGAGCACTTTTTCAGGTGCCTTTCAGCCATTCGTAGTTCCTCTGCTGAGAATTTCCTTTTTAGATCTGTACCCCATTTTTGATTGGGTTATTCAAGGTTTTGAGCTCTAGATTCTTGAGCTCTTTATATATCTTAGAGATCAGTCCTCTATCATTTGTAGGATTGGTTAAAATCTTTTCCCATTTTGTAGGCTGCCATTTTCTCCTATTGACAGTGTCCTTGGCTTTGCAGAAGCTTCCTAGCTTCAGGAGATCCCACTTATTGATTGTTGGTTTTAGTGTCTGTGCCACTGGTGTTATATCTAGGAAGTGGTGGCCTATGCCAATTTGTAGAAGTGTATTTCCCACTTTCTTTTCTATTAAGTTCAAAGTGGCTGGGGTTAAGTTGAGGTCTTTGATCCACTTGGATTTGAGTTTTGTGTAGGGTGACAGGCTCGGATCTATTTGCATTTTTCTACACACTTCCATCCAGCTATGCCAACACCATTTGTTAATATACTATCTCTTTTCCATTGAATGTTTTGGACCTCTTTGTCAAAGATCAGGTGTTAATAGGTTTTTGGGTTAATGTCTGGATCCTCAATTCTATTCCATTGGTCCACAAATCTGTTTTTATGCCAGTACAGGGCTGTTTAGCTCTATAGTATAGCATGAAGTCAGGGATGGTGACACCTCCTGAGGTTCTTTTGTTGAGTAAAATTGTTTTGACAATCCTGGCTTTCCTGTTATTCCAAATGAAATTGAGTAATGTTCTTTCAAGGTCCAAAAAATATTGTGTTGGGATTTTGATGGGCAGTGCATTGAATCTGTAGATTGCCTTTGGTAGAATTGCCATTTTTACTATGTTGATCCTACCCATCCAGGAACACGGGAGATCTTTCCATTTTCTGATATCCTCTTCAATTTCTTTCTTCAGTGATTTAAAATTTTTCTCAAATAGGTCTGTTACTTCTTTGGTTATAGTTACTCCGAGGTATTTAATACTATTTGCAGCTATTATGAAGGGTAATGTTTCCCTTATTTCCTTTTCAGCTCTTCTATCTTTGGTGTATAGAAGGGCTACTGATTTGTTTGAGTTGATCTTGTATCCTGCTACATTGCTGAAGGTGTTTATCAGCTGTAGCAGTTCCTTGGAAGAATTTTGTGGGTCACTTATGTATATAATCATATCATCTGCAAATAGAGATAGCTTCACTTCTTCTTTTCCAATTTGTATCTCCTTAATCTCTTTTCTTTCTCTTATTGCTTTAGCTAAAACTTTGAGAACTATATTGAATAGATAAGGGGAGACAGCACATCCTTGTCTAGTTCCTGACTTTAGTGGGATTTCTTTGAGTTTTTCTCCATTAAGTTTGATACTGGTGGTCGCCTTCTTGTAAATCGCCTTTATTATATTTAGAAATTCTCCCTGTATTCCTGATCTCTCTGGGGCTTTAATCATAAAGGAGTGTTGGATTTTGTCAAAGGCTTTTTCTGCATCTAAGGATATGATCACGTGATTTTTGTTCCGTTAGTTTGTTTATATGACGGATAACATTTACAGTTTTTCGTATAGTAAACCAGCCCTGCATTTCTGGGATGAAGCCTACTTGGTTGTGGTGGATGATATCTTTTATACATTGTTGTATACGATTTGCCAAAATTTTGTTGAGAATTTTCACATCAATATTCATGAGGGAAATTGGTCTGTAATTCTCCTTCTTTGTTGTGTCTTTGAGTGGCTTGGACATCAGAGTGATTGTGGCCTCATAAAAGGAATTTGGCAATATTCCTTCAGTTTCTACTGTG
This sequence comes from Sigmodon hispidus, assembly GCA_004025045.1. NCBI lineage: Eukaryota > Metazoa > Chordata > Mammalia > Rodentia > Cricetidae > Sigmodon > Sigmodon hispidus. Next base: position 21,858 of record PVIH01004594.1, read on the forward strand.
TGAAATATTTTGAGGACTAACGGTAGTAATTCTTCTTTAAATGTCTGGTAGAATTTGGCACTAAAACCATCTGGGCCAGGGCTTTTAATTTTGGGGAGGTTTTTAATAACAGCTTCAATTTCCTTAAGGGTTATAGGCCTGTTTAGGTAATTAATCTGATCTTCATTTAATTTTGGTAGATGGTACCTGTCCAGAAAGCTGTCCATTTCTTCTAGGTTTTCCATTTTTGTGGAATATAGATTTTCAAAATATGATCTGATAATTCTCTGTATTTCCTGGGGGTCTGTTGTTATGTTCCCCTTTTCGTTTCTAATTTTGTTGATTTGAATACTCTCTCTCTGTTTTTTGATAAGTTTGGTTAAGGGCTTATCTATCTTGTTAACTTTCTCAAAGAACCAACCCTTATATTCATTGATTCTTTATATTGTTCTTTTTGTTTCAATTGTATTGATTTCAGTTCTAAGTTTGATTATTTCCTGCCATCTACTCCTTCTAGGTGAGTTTGCTTCTAATTGTTCTAAGGCTTTTAGCTGTGCTGTTAGTGTTCAATTTTGGAGAAAGTTCCATGAGGAGCTGAGAAATATATATATTCCTTTGCCTTTGGGTGGAAGGTTCTGTAGATATCTATTAGATCCATTTGCATCATAACCTCTTTTAGACTCCTTATTTCTCTGTTGAGACTCTGTCTGGTTGTTCTATCCTGGGTTGAAAGTGGGGTATTGAAGTCTCCCTCTATTAGGGTGTAAGAATTGATGTGGGATTTGAACTTTAGCAGTGTTTCTTTTACATATGTAGGTGCCCTTATATTAGGGGCATAAATATTTAAGATTGAAATCTCCTCTTGACCAATTTTTCTGTGATGAATAAGTAGTGACCATCTTGGTCCCTTTTAATTGCTTTTAGCTTAAAGTCCACTTTGTTAGATATTAGGATTGCAACCCCTGCTTGTTTCTTAGGACCGTTTGACTGGAAAATCTTTTCCCAGCCCTTTATTCTAAGCCTGTGTCTATCTTTGCGGTTGAGGTGTGTTTCTTGTAGGCAACAGAAAGATGGCTTCTGTTGTTGTATCTATCATGTTAGTGTGTGACGTTTTATAGGAGAGTTGAGACCATTGATATTAAGGGAAATTAGTGATCATTGATTCATATTTCCTGCCATTTTTGGTGGTAACTTGTTTGTATTTCCTTTTTCTAGGGTATTCTTCTGTGGAATTATTGATTGTTTGTGATTTCGTGTGTGTATCTGGAGTCCTTAGGTTGGAGATTTCCCTCTAATACTCTCTGTAGTGCTGGATTGGTAGATAGATATTCTTTCAGTCTGACTTCATCCTGAAATACCTTATTTACTCCATCTATGGTGATTGATAATTTTACAAGGTATAGTTTTCTAGTTTGGCAGCCATGCTGTTTTAGCATCTGTATAACTTCTGACCAAGCCCTTCTAGCTTTCATCGTTTACATTGAATAGTCAGGTGTTATTCTGATGGGTCTGCCTTTATATGTGAGTTGGGCCTTTTCTTTAGCAGCTCTTAAAATTTTTTCTTTGTTCTGTATGTTTTGTGGCTTGATTATAATGTGGTGCGCTGACTTTTTTGGGATCATATTTATTTGGTGTTCTGTAAGCTTCTTGTATCTTTATTGGCACTTCCTTCTTCAGGTTAAGGAAGTTTTCTTCTATGATTTTATTGAAAACATTATCTGTGCCTTTGAGCTGGTATTCTTCTCCTTCTTCTATTCCTATTATTCTCAAATTAGGTCTTTGCATGGTGTCCCAGATTTCCTGAACATCTTGAGTTATGGCTTTTTTAGTTTTACTATTTTCTTTGACTGATATATCTATTTGAGCTACTGAGTCTTCCACTTCAGATATTCTATCTTCAATGTCTTTAACTCTGTTTGTTATGTTTGTTTCTGTGGTTCCAGCTTTTTTCTTCAGGTTTTCTATTTTCATCTTTGCCTCATTTTGTGCCTTTTTTGTTGCTTCTATTTCAGCTTTTATTTCAGCTTTTAGTTCCTGGCTTGTTTCTTTCATAGATTTGTTCATCTCTTCCAATTTTTTGTTTGTATTTTCTTCTATTTCTTTAAGGCTATTTTTCATATCTTCTTTGAGAGCTTCTATGATCATCAAAAAGGAATTATTGGTGTTGCTTCCTTCTGTTTCCTCTTCATTGCTCAGTTCAGGTCTTGTATTTGTAAGATCACCACTCTCTTCTGGAGTTATCATGTTGTTATTTGTATTATTATGTAATTTTTTGCACTGACGTTTGCCCATGGCTTCAGTGGTTCACGATTAGATGGGTCCTGGTCAGTCGTGGCACTCGGGCTTGTGTGCCTACTGTCACATCTCTGGGCAGGGTCTGAGTCTGTCCTTCAGAGACCCCAGAAGTCATCTGTTCACTCAGTTGGAAGTCGAGGTGGGTAGCCATGCAAGTTCCCTCAGCAGCAGCTGTGGGTATGGTGAGAGGCAGACTTTATCTGCCCCTGGCTACAGAGTGCGCTGGGGCTCTGCAGACAGCACCTGGTCCCAGAAGTGGAACTGAAACAAATGGGAGCTCAACTCTCCCTCCCTGGCTGGGATATAGGCACTCTGGCCCGGTGACACCTCCTCACCTCTGGGCAGGGTCTGAGTCTGTCCTTTTGGGACCCCTGTAGTTATCTCTTCACTCAGTTTGAGGTCAGGGTTGGTAGCCATGCAAATTCCCTCAGCAGCAGCTGTGGGTATGGTGAGAGGCAGACTTTATCTGCCCCTGTGTCATGCCCATCTCACCAGCAAGGAAGACGCAACACCAGATTCTTCTGCAGCAACAGACCAGGTCCTTTATTCAGTATGTATACTCTTCTTACTTCTCTCTCCTTCTCCACCCCCTTCCCCCTGGCTCTTGGCTTAAAAGCTCTCTGGTGATCCACTCACTCCCTGCCACGTGGATGCTGCCCATTGGGCCATGCATGTGGACACTCACTCGGGTGATTGCCTCACACCAAATAAGGAGTTGTCCCCTAGGGAGCGCTCGCCGTCAGGGAAGGCAGAGGGCAGAAGCTGGTGCCATTTAAGGCTGCAGCTTGATCACAGCTCCTGACAGTTCCCCCTTTTTTTATTATTTAAATAAAACAGGTGAGGGTAGAGGTCCATTCTCTGCTGTGCTATTGGAACATCATCCCAAGCTTCTCTTGGGGCGTCCCCCTCAAGAACATGAGACTCATCCACACCCTATTTTCACAGAGGTGGGAAATTCAGGGCAACAACCCATATGCAAATGAACATACCCTCCTCGAGCTCCAGAAAATATTGAGAGGTAACCCGACTGCAATGAATAGCCATTGTCGTGCCCACCACGCCGGCAAGGAAGACGCAACACCAGATTCTTCTGCAGCAACTGACCAGGTCCTTTATTCAGTGTGTACACTCTTCTTTCTTCTCTCCTTCTCCTTCCCCTTCCCCCCGGCTCTTGGCTTAAAAGCTCTCCAGTGATCCACTCTCTCCCTGCCACGTGGATGCTGCCAATTTGGCCATGCATGCAGACGCTCACTCGCGTGATCGCCTCACACCAAATAAGGAGTTTTTCCCTAGGGAGCGCTCGCCATCAGGGAAGCCTGAAGTTGGAAGCTTGCACCATTTTAGGCTGTGGCTCGATCACAGCTCCTGACAGTTCCCCCTTTTTTTATTATTTAAATAAAGCAGGTGAAGGTAGAGGTCCATTCTCTGCTGTGCTATTGGAACATCATCCCAAGCTTCTCTTGGGGCGTTCCCCTCAAGAACATGAGACCCATCTACACTCTATTTTTGCAGAGGTGGGAAATTCAGGGTAACAACCCACATGCAAATGAACATACCCTCCTCGAGCTCCCCAAAATATTGAGAGGTAACCTGACTGCAATGCTTAGCCTTGCAACCTGCAAAAATATGGCGGCTAACATTTTAAGGTAGCCAGCCAAATTTGGGGAGACTGTCCTTCCTCAATGACAGTAAAGGCTTGCACCAGTAAAGCAGCATTCCGGTGCTGCTCAACCCTCATGCAACAAGCACACCACATGCAAAGAAAGGATATCAACACCATAAAGCCAGCCATCGAGCCTATTCCCGCCCACTCTTTCAGATGGTCCACAGCAGCAGAAATTCAAGAGGCCAGCCCTTCTGCTAGTTCAGGATCCACCCTGGTCAAATTCACTGATACAATGGCCATTCTCAATTGGGTCATCAACACTTCGAACTCTCTGGTCCAGTTCCCTAATAAAAAACTAGATAATTGTTTAGACAAATTTGCAGCATGAGTAAAATTCTCATATTGAATACTGGTGACACATAAGCCAGACATCTTCCATTCACATCCAAGCTGAGCAAGCTTCCAAAGAACATCTATCTGTTCTTGAACTAAATCAATTCTCTGATTAAGAACCATCAGGCCTCCCTTTAATTGGGAATTAATATTCTCCTGGACATCTAAAGCCTCAGTGGTTGTGGTAGACAAATCATTTAAGGTCTGTGCAGTTTGTATTGTATGGCTCATGGCAATGGCTGCAGTAGTGGCTCCTCCAGCAGCCGCAGCAATGGCTATGACAATGGCTGCCGTGATGCCAAAATCTCTCTTTCGTCTAAATAATGTCATGGAGCCAGGAGTTATTACTGGCACAGGAATCCATCGTGGCACTTGTGAAACCAGGGAAAACGTATAACTTTTAGCTTCCAGCACTGCGCATAACAGCAGGAATCAGTGCAATTCTTAAAGCCACTCTTACTAACAACAAACACAAAAGGAGGATATACACATACAGGGATAGGGTCAAAGTACTTTGTCTCCATAATGGCCACATGCATCTTGGTGCATGAGTTGGTAGCATTAACTATTACTGATGTATCTGCATCTTCTCGGGTGGTGGTCCAATTGTATAAGCATGTAACATTATGCCTACCAACAGCTCCTCCCAGCAAAAGCCCCGAAGGTTCTACATTAGAGCAACTCCCATTAACCCCACATAGCATCCAATTATCAAAGGGGTTTCTGCAGGGGTCTTGTTGAAATAAGCCTCGATAAATTCTATTAAGACCAGTAACATCAGGGGAGAAGATAAAAAGTCGATGTTTATCAACCCAAGTTACCATATGTGACTGACACCCTGTCCACGACCATCAGACATTAGGTTCAAGTACTCCCAAGCAATAAGGAGCCCATTTAGGCTGTTGCATGGTAGGGAAACTGGCATCACGTTCTTCTGGCCAGGTGGCATTCAACCAGTGGGCACTTTCATATGCAGGATTGGATAAAAATGTATAATTGTAAGTATCCATAGACACTTCACTATAAGTCTGGTCACTCCATGAAATTTTTGACCCCCACCATCCTGCTGTATGCCTTACCAAATTTATACAATCAGAATCATTTTTACCAATGCTAAAGCAAAGCACCCCTTTAAGGGAAAAGTTGGTCTGTCCTGCTACAGGAGCCACCTCTCCATCATAAGGCAAGTAAGGAAGATCTACATCTTTATCAGTGATAAAAAAAAAAAAAACCTAGGAAACACTGTTGCTGAATGCATTACCAGCATTGGAAGCAGGAATGTTAATAGGATTCCCCATGGGATCTGGTTTTGCTTGACCTTCTTCCTCGCTTGGGCAAGGCTCTGTGATGACAGCATTATCAGGAAGATCAGCAACAGGACCATCTTCTTTGACTCTTCTGGTTAATCGTTCTGGAACCCACACTGGGTCTTGAGCTTCCTGGGGAAAAACACAAACAGACCCTCATGCCCATGCCAGCATGGGATCAGGTCCATTTCAGTGACCTGTCAACACATCCTTCCATTTAACTAGACCACTAATGCCACTGTCCAGGGCAGCATGTCTATCGGCCGCACACTGGCCACATGAATTTAAAGTCAAAAAATTAAGAGTGAAGAGAGCTAAAGAAAGTCTCTCCTTTGGAGTACGGCCAAGGCCTAGTCCCCCCTTTTGTTTAATTAGACGTTCTTTGAGGGTGAGATGCGCCCTTTCTACAGTGCCTTGTCCTTGGGGGTTGTAGGGTAGGCCATGATTAAGGTGTATGCCCATCTGTGCACAAAAGGTAGTGAACTATTGTCCAGTGTAGCTTGGTCCATTATCAGTTTTTATTTGTGTAGGTTTACCCCAGGCTGCCTATGCTTCGAGGCAATGGGCTATAACATTGTGGCCCTTTTCTCCACTCATGGCTGTAGCATGAAGAATCCCTGAACACGTATCTACTGATACATGAACATATTTTAGAGCACCAAATTCAGGCAAATGAGTAACATCCATTTGCCAGACCTTAAGGGGGAGTAGCCCTCACGGGTGAACTCCCAAGGATGGTGGGTGGTGGAATTGCACACACTGAGGGCAATCAACCACAATTTGTCTAGCATCTTGTCTGGACAGGTGAAACTTAGACCACAAAGTCTTGGCATTAACATGGTAGAATTTGTGAAAATCTCGGGCCTGAGTACTGACAGCTTTAGGAAATACCCACTTTTGTCTAGTGGCTGCATCTACTAAGGCATTTCCCTCACTTAAGGGACCAGGCAACTTTGTATGAGCCCTTATATGTTGTGGAAAAAAATCTTTGAGAGCGGTGTCTAATAAGTTTTTGCAATTGGGAAAATAGACAGGCTACATTACTGGATGGTTTTATGGGGCCTGCCACTTCAAGAATCTTCAAGGCATTTATAACATAAATCGAATCAGAAATCAAATTAAATGCACAGGAGAAGGTTGTAAAGACTTCTAGCACTATCTGTAATTCTGTTACTTGAGGGGTCCCTGGAGCAAATTGGCGTTGGACTACCGGCTGGCCAAGGACCAGATATGCTCCCACTCTGTTCTTGGAGCCATCTGTAAATATGTTAATGGCATCAGGAAGAGGTGTGGTAACTGTTACCTTTGGAAAAACAATGGGATGTTCTTTAAAGAATGTCATTAAGGGGTACTTTGGGTAATGATTACCAAGCTTTCCAGGGAAGGAGCATCTAAGAATGGCCCAATCATCAATGGTAGTACACAACACTAAAACTTGTGCTGCGGTGTAAGGTGTTACAATGGTTTCAGGACTTCTGCCAAAAAACTGTAAGGTTTGTTATAAGCCAAGTTGGGCCAGTAGAGCAATGGTTGTAGGATAATGCTCAATGCTCTTTCCAGGGGATACTCTAGGATGAATCCATAACAAGAGTCCCTGCTGCCACAACACTCCTGTGGGTTGTCTCATGGTAGGTAAAATGCATAGCAGCAGCTCCTGATCTTCCTGCATGCGCTGTAGGTAAGCATGTTATAGTCTATCTTCTACTAATTGTAGTGCCTGGTGTGCTTCTTTGGTCATATATCTAGGTGAATCTAGGGCACTATTGCCTTTAAGCATATCATATAAGAGTTTTAATTCATAATTTGCTAGCTTTAGATATCTCCTAATCCAATTTATATCTCCTAATAATCTTTGATAATCATTCAATGTCTTTAAATTGTCTTTTCTGATTTCTAACGTTTGTGGATAAACCAATTGAGGGGTCACTTTAGCCCCCAAATACTCAACAACCTGAGGCATCTGCACCTTTTCTGGGGCAATACATAACCTCCGAGACCTTAATGTCTTTTCTAATGCTCTCTTAGCCTCTTTTAACTGTAACTCATTTTTTTCCTGCTAACAGTATATCGTCCATATAATGGACAAAGCGTATTTTTGGGAAAGCCACTCGTATAGGTTCCAAAGCACGGCCTACCAATTGGCACATGGTTGGGCTGTTAGCCATGCCCTGGGGCAGCACTACCCACTCAGACCTTTGGTCCGGCTCCTCATGATTGCTTGAGGGAATGGTAAAGGCAAATCTCTCCGTATCTTTTGAATTCAAAGGAATGGAGACAAAACAATCCTTAATGTCTATTGTTATAACATGCCATTGCGAAGGCAAGGTGGTCAGCAAGGGAAGCACCTGCTGCACAGGACCCATTAGCTGCATCTGATTATTTATTGCTCTCAAGTCATGCAGCAATCTCCATTTTCCTGATTTCTTCCTAATCACAAATATAGGAGTATTCCATGGTGATGTGGATGGCACAATATGTCCTTGTGTCAGTTGTTCCTGGACTAGTTCTTGAGCAGCTTTTAACTTTTCTAGGGATAGGGGCCACTGAGGGACCCATACAGGTTTCTCAGTCTTCCAAATAATGGGAATACCATCCTCAGTGGCCCCTAGGAAATACCCAGGCCTTGTATGGGTGGACTCTGCTGAGTTGATACAGGGCTTGCCCTGCCTTGTAAGCATTTACCCAATCCATACTGAGGGTGAAAGCCCATATCTGCCATTATTTTTGGGGGAGTTTGGGAATACTCATTACTCAACCTAAACCCCATGTCTTTTAGCAAATCTCTTCCCCATAGGGTAACAGGCAATTCTAGCACATATGATTGAATAGTGCCCTTTTGGCCTTCATCATTGGTCCAATTAAATAATCATGCACTAACATCCGGTGCCCTAGCATATCCTAGGCCTTGCAACGTCTGGGAAGAGGCTTGAATAGGCCATCCTGATGGCCAGTCTTTTTTAGCTATTATGCTTTTGTCTGCACCTGTATCTAGCAGTCCCAGGATTCTTTTACTGTCCACTGTCAAGGTGATCATAGGTCGATCATCCATTTCTAGTGACAGGCATGTTAAATTGTTACCAGTGGATCCGAATTCTTTTTTCCCCATTTCTGTCGGTTGCCGCAAATTGAGCATGGAGACTAGGCAGAATCAATAATTGTGCAATCCTGTCTCCAGGGGAAATGGAGAAAATACCTTTTGGGGACTCAACCATAATCTTCACTATGCCTGGATAATTAGGGTCAATAACTCCAGGATACACCTTAAGACCCTTAAGAGCAGTGGAAGATTGCCCTATGAGCAATCCCACCGTTCCAGAGTCTGACGGCCCTTTGAAATCTGAGTCCACTAACTGTACACCCATCCGAGGTGTTAATACAAGTCTGGTGGTGGCACAGAGGTCCAATCCAGCAGACCCAGCAGTGGCTCTCCACAGTCGTTGGGGTGGCGGAGTGTTGGCCACTGCTCCATGGTCGGGCTGGTATTCTGATTCTCTATTGTCCCATATATTTGTGGGCCCTGAGGTCGGGGGCCCCATCTCCCATTTTTTGACTGTGTATTACTTGGCTGTGTTAGGGGCTGACCATTAATGTCTTTCACTGATCTACATTCATTGGCCCAATGCTTTCCTTTTTTACAGCGAGGGCAAAGGCCTGACTGTGCAGCCTCCTCCCCATGCCTTGGCGGAGGCGGGGCAGTACGATTAGGAGAATCCCTCTTCAAATGGCCTTGTCTTCCACAGGCAAAGCATGCCCCAGTTCCCTTGTCCTTTTCCTTCTTGTTATGGTTAAGCTACATTACAGCAGCAGCCAGCCCTGCATTAGAAAGAGGTCCCCCTAGCTCCCTACAACACTTCATCCATACCTCTAAAGTTCTGTGCCTGTATGGTGTGATGGCTGCCCTGCAGTCTTCGGTACATTGCTCATAAATCAACTGCTTAATCAGAGGCATGGTGGTTTCAGCATCCCCAAACATTCTTCCTGTTGTTTCCACCATTCTAGACACAAAGTCTGAGAAGGGCTCGGTGGTCCCTTGAGTGATTTTGGTTAAATTACCACTCACTTCCCCTCTATTAGGCAATGCTTTCCATGCCCTTATGGCTATCTTATTAATTTGTTCATAAACCAGGATCAGGTAACCTATCTGGGCGTTAGCAAAGTGACCGGTCCCTAGTAACATGTCCTGGTCCCAGGCAGCATTCCCTGCCACACGGTTGGCTGCTGCTTCCTCCCCCGCAAATTCAGTCAGGAATGATTTCCAGTCTAAATATTGCCCAGGATTGAGACACACTTTTGCTAAGCTACTCCAATCACTAGGCTTCATGGAAGATCTACTCAATGCCTTAACCTCTGCTACTGTAAAAGACACAGTAGTGCCATAAGTGGGGACAGACTCTGCTAGGGATTTCACTGTCTTAAAATCTAAAAGCTCGTGATACCTTTGCCCCTGGTTATCTTGAAAAACTGGAAAAGCCAGTGGCACCCTAGGGCACAGCTCACGCTGGACTCTCTTCCACACTTTTGTGCTGTCCGGTGGCTTAGAACAGATGCCCCCACCAGACGGGCAATACAGAGGGGGGGGCAATAGGAACAGTAGTGGAAACAAATCGTTGACTTCCCCTTTTTAGTTTCTTTTTCTTACAGCCTCTCCCTTTTATTCTCCCTTTCTGTTCAGGCTCAGAGTCTGAACTCGATCTTTCCTCTGAGCACTGGGAAACAGACTCATCTGGGGACTCTAAGCAGAGTTCTTCTAGGGAAGGCAGTGATGGATACAATCTTCCTACAGCCCCCTCGGCTGTTAGGGACTCTCTTTCAGATCGTTCTTCCTTAAGCTTCTCTAATTCCCTCGCCCCTTCCTCTATCAAATCTTTGCCCATAGCATGATCTAGGCATTCACGCACCAGGGACCAGATGAGTATAATACCCATTGCCAGCTCTCTAGCCTCATGTGCCCTAATCAAATCCTTTCCTAACTTTTCCCATGCTGTGCTTGTAAGTGAACCACTAACCAAAAACCAAGGAGAGCAGTGATCTACTCCATCTAAAAAGATTTTTAAATTTTTTGATTTAACGCTCACACTATTACTCTTCAACAGCTCTTTCAAAGCTGTGGCAATCGGGTGAGAGGAATTTATACCCATATCCTTGCCTATTTTTTTCTTAACACTTTTATTTATTTATTTGCCTTGGTGTTTGCCTGAAACTGAAACTAGAGACAGTTGTGGGCTGCCATGTGTGTGCTGGGAATCGAACCCGGGTCCTCTGGAAGAGCAGATGGTGCTCTTAACCACTGAGCCATCTCTCCAGCCCCATCCTTGCCAATTTAAAACCCTTTATATCCTTTTTTTTTTCTTTTTCTTTTTTTTCAAACAACCCCAAAATACCAACGGGTTAGATCTGCTCATCAGCAGACGCCCCGTTCTCTGCTTTTTTTCTACAAGCAGAGTTTTCCTGCTTAACGCAGGTCCCACTATTTTCCTGTGAGACTTACTGGTTAACCCCCTTGATTACCACAATTCTGAATCCTTCACAGGACATTCCCGGGTTTTGGCGCCAGTTGTCGTGCCCACCTCGCCAGCAAGGAAGACGCAACACCAGATTCTTCTGCAGCAACTGACCAGGTCCTTTATTCAGCATGTACACTCTTCTTTCTTCTCTCTCCTTCTCCTTCCTCCCCCCCTGCCCCTCGCTTCCCCCCTGCTTCCCCCTGGCTCTCGGCTTAAAAGCTCTCTGGTGATCCACTCACTCCCTGCCACGTGGATGCTGCCCATTGGGCCATGCATGCGGATGCTCACTCGCATGATCGCCTCACGCCAAATAAGGAGTTGTTCCCTAGGGAGCACTCACGGTCTGGGAAGGCAGAGGGCAGAAGCCGGAGCCATTTTAGGCTGCAGCTCGATCACAGCTCCCGACACCCCTGCTACAGAGTGCACTGGGACTCTCCCTGGTCCATTCTAAGGTATAGCTTCCAGAACTTTTATTTTATTTATTGTTTTAATAAAGCAATCAGCTTGATGAAGTGATATGCGCCTACATGTAAGATCTAAGGATGACATACAGTGTTCAAGAGGCAGAGGCAGAACAACCTCTGTAAGATCAAGTTGAGCCTACTCTTACAGAGTAAGTTCCATGGCAGCCAGGGCTACACTGTGAGATCTTGTCTCAAGAAAAACAATCAAAATAAATGGGACTGGAGAGATTGCTTGGTAATTAAGAGCACTTGCTGCTCTTGCAGAGGACTGAATTTTGAGTCCCAGTACCCACAACTGTCTATAAATCCAGCTTCTTGGCCTGACACTCTCTTCTGGCCTCCACAGGGACCCAAACACACATGTATACATACACAAGCACATAGGCAGAGGGAGACAGGAGAGAGAAAATAAATCTTTAAAAGCAAAAAAAAGGCTTACCAAACTGCTCAGGTTGTTTTGTGCAGACATCCTCTTTCTCAGGGTAACTGGAAGGTAAAAGGAAGGTAATTGGATATGCTGAAAAGGTTCCATATCAACCTGACAGTGATAGAGGTTGGAACATACCCCAAATCTCAGCTATCTGAAGGCTGTGGCAGGAAGATCCTGAATTTGGGCTACATATTGAGACTCTGAAAATTAAGAAAAGAAGAGGGAAGAAAGGGAGAGAGATATGAAAGGAGGGAGGAAGGAAGGGAAAGAGGAAGGAAAAGAAGGAGGGACAGATAGAGACAGAGATAGAGACACAAAGTAAGGGAAGCTCTTCACGTTTCTTTTGTGCTGAGGGCCATGGGAGTGTACAGCAGATAACCAGTATTTTAAAGGTTCCCCAACACAGAAGTATTCATGGGCACTTTTGCATTCAGGTTCAGGAGGGCCAAAGGGCTCAGCTAGGGCTCATACTATACCAGCTTAAGTTGCATATGATGGGTTCAGAGCTGCCTGAACTTGGCCTCCAAAAGCCCCTACTTCTCCCTAGCACAGGGCTTCCAAACATAGATCCTGTGACTGCCTGGATCACTTGTTAAAACACTGGCTCCTAGGTGTGGGGCTTAAGCTCAGTGACAGAGCACTTGCCAGGCACCTTGAGGCTCTGATTACAATCCTCAGCACCATTTTTTCTTCCCCTTTATCTTTTGTTTTATATATATATATATATATACATATATATATAAAATAAAGTCTCATTTTTATACATGTATCCCCTTGTTCAAACTCCCATCCTCCTCCCAACCCCCCCCATCACTCTCTCTTCTCCCCATCCCCCATCTCCTCTCCCAGAAAAGGCAAGAGTTCCCAAGGTGGATTAGTTCAGCATCCACTCCAGGCAAGTCCGATTTAGCAAATTTCGAAGATGATAAAGCTGTCTTAAACAAGGTAGAAGATGATCACCAACACTTGAAGTTGTCCTCTGACCTCAATACTGTGGTATTGTTGTATAGCAAGGGCCCTCTATGCTCACATGAATTCATTTGTACACAGTCATGCCTGCACACAAGGCATACATTGCTTACATTGCTCTGGATGTAGAAAAATGGGAGGTGCTAAATGTCAGAATATAATAGATTAGAAAATTGTTTATGAAACTAGTGGGAATGAGGTGGGTTACAATTCTAGTAACAGTATCATGTAATCCTTATAGAATAGAGACTTTTTAAAAAATTCTAGAAAGCATAAGAGATGATCCCTATGACTATCAGGAAGATGAACTTTATCACTTTGTTTTCTGTACAAAGCTTTAATGCAGCTTTGTATACTCAAAAGACTGCAAAACAGTACAGCTAGAATAGGGTGACTGCGGGTAAAGTTATAGAGTATGGGCATATGAAATTAAGAAAGGTACTGATCCAGTAGTCATTAGAGATCATGGTCAGAGTTCTTGGTACTTCACATAGCGTTCTTATATATATATATATATATATATATATATATATATATAGCGTTCACATATAGTTCTTATATTTAAGTTACCCATATTCCTTACTTATGCTCAACCACATGGTGGTATCTTTATTAGCATGGCACTTTCATCTCTTGCTCCCTCATCTGGCTTGTGACTCCAGACTCCACCCTTGTCTTCCTCCCAGCATTCTCCTAGTCTGGCTCTCCTGCCTAACCTTATTCCCTTCAGCTATTGGCCATCATCTATTTATTAAACCAATCACAGTGACATATATCCACATAGTATAAAGAAATATTTCATACCAGATGATCTTAAAGTACTTACTGCCATTTTTCTATTCCACACCTTTTATATGCCTTCAGGAGGAGCTGTATTTATACTTTGCTTAAACTCAGTTTATATTAACTTTCATAGCAGATTTACAGAACAATATAGGCTTATTGTTGCTTCTTAAATTAAGTCAAAACTCTCTCCACATTGTTGGATTTGATTTCTCTGTATACCTCAATTTGATAATTTCTTGTGTACTTTTAAATCATTTTCCCTAATTTTTATGTCTTTGCTTCTATTATCTAAACATGAATTGTTTTCCAACTTCCCTTGTCAACAAAATATTTATTTCTCAGTTCTTCTAAAACCTCAGTAATTTTATCATCAACCCTAAACTCAGCAACAAATGGTTTCTCATTTTCAAATAATCAGGACTTAATTCTCATAAGATAGATTCTAAGCTGTCAAATATTAGTAACAATTGATCTCAAAATATACTGAAAGGAAATCTGTGTCTTATTTATGGTTTAATTCCCCCCAAAAGAACATATTAGTATGCTGAAAAATAAGCACTGAATAAGTTTCAGTGCTTAGTATATTAGCATTAGGTCAGGAACTTTATCACTATCGACACAAAGCCACATGGAATTTAATGTCCAGTCTTTTCTTCATCATGACCCATGAGCATTTAATTTCATGATTATAGATAGTTCTCTTCTCCTGTGACTTCTCATGTTTCAAGCCCAAGACAAAGAATGTGAGATTAATTTAGGAATCCATCATATTTTTAAAGCTCTGACAAGTAGCTATATCATAAATACAGCAGATCACCCAGCAGCATAAATAATGGAAACTCTGCCTTAGGGGTAATAAAAATGATTGATGCTGTGTATTGCTGTTAACCCTGGTTATCCTTGTTTTACATTGATCTTTGGAGCCTGCCGTTGTGTCTGGGAATGGCACTTAAAGTAACATATTAAAAAAAAAAATAAAAGACTTCAGGGAGTCAAGTATGCATCTCCATCTGAATTTTTAAATGAGGAGGAAAAAGGTCTGATCAGAGGTAAACTAGATTCACAGGAGAAGCTTTCCTGATACAACTACATTTCAGTTGTTGACAAATCCTGATAATACTTGAAGTACAGAACCAGAGTTAGACTCCTGTGGTTTGCCTTAATTTTAAATAGCAACAACAACAACTACGAAGTCTTTTTTATCTTTGGCCTGGGTGTTACACGAAAAGATACCCTTTTCCTAACTTTTTAGAGACAAATAAATAAATTTTAATTGGAATCTGATGTCCTCAACATGAATTTTTGTTGTTGTTGTTCTTGAATACCTGGTGCAGGAAGCAACATCCCAAAGAAGTGCCCTCTGAGGGCAAGATAACCTGGCTTCTAACTGTAGTTCTGTCACTAATTAGCTTCATGGTTGAGTTTTTGACTCCTTCATCATCTCTGTTCTGTTTCATATGTAACTACAGAGTGAAGGAAAAATAATCCTGCTGGACATTGGATCCCCTCTCTCTCTGAAAAGCATCCTATTAGCCTCTTTTGCTTTAAGTGCAATATATTATTTTACCCAATTTTATAGGTAAACAGATTAGAGTTCAGAGAGGCAACATAATCTTTCTAAGGTTATGTGCAATAAGAGATCTTAGATCCCAGTCATTCTGAATCTGAAGGTTATTGTAAGGGAACTTTTGCTGTGAGAGCTTTTAACCTTTAAGTAACTCCAACATGAGTGAGTCTCAGGGCTCCTACTGCTGAAGGGAGCAGACCAGTGACTGGTTACTGCTGTCCTAAGTCACTATGAGTTGAGATTTGATGCAGAGGCAAGTGTTCTGATTGGCAAAGGGACTTTGTCAATTTCTGTTCCTGATGTATGGAACAGAAGAAACCTGTTTTTGCACTGCTTCTCAGGTCAGCTCAAGCAGAAAAGACAACTCTTGGCAGACTAAAGAAATTTAGAATAATGTTCCGCATCAATTTGAAATCATTTGAGAATCTTTCATTGATCATGATTCTGACTTTAAGAAATTTCCACATCTAGTTTAGAGGAATCTTTTATGGATGTGGGCTGAAGCAGTAACAGAGTAAGTGTTTCTATCTTTAGGTCTGTGTTCATTTTGTCTGTTTTAAGCAAAATAGCATATCCACTGTTCACTCAGAATGTTCACACATTTCTTACTAAAGTTTATGCTGCCCTTCTGGCCTCCCAAACATTCAGCTTCTATTAAAACTACTCATGAATCCTACTGAAATGTATTCTTATGCATACAAAATGGTTGATAACACTAACAAGAATAGACTATGTAGTTAGAGGAAAAAATATCTCGGATATGTGCAAAAGCATGTTGTCAAGATTATTCTATTGTTTTTTTTAAAACAGTTCAAAACAAAGAGGAAAAGAGATTAAAATGAATGTATCCCATGTGTTTACTATACTCTGGATACAAGGTTGATAATTGTTATAAAGTAGCTTTCACACATTCTTTCCAAGTCTTGCACTATTTTACTACTTTCCATTAAAAGCAAAACAAAATGAATCAAACAAAAACAACTTATGGGACTTCGAATCAAATAGCCAAATCAGCAATCTTGGCCTTTTTTTACTCCTGAAATGAGCCAAACATAAATAGTGTATTAACAGACAAAAGAGTGAAAGTCTCTGTCAGTCACAGAGTAGGTAAGCAATGGGGCACAGCTGGCTTCCAATACAACTTCCTTTACACACCAAGGTCATAGGTTACATTTGATCTGTAGATCATAGCTGGTGGACTTCTTCTCTCAACTGAGTGACCAACTGAGTTTCTTTCATAGGACCTACAGTCTTTGAAATTCTAGAAGATATTTTTTCATGCCCCAAAGTTTCCTGGTACAGCACCCATTTTTTGGAATTGTTTTTCTTCTTTTTTATATTATTTATTTTTATTTTATGTGAATTAGTGTTTTCCCTGCATGTATAACTGTGTAAGGGTGTCAGATCTTGGAATAACAGACAATTGTTAGCTGCCATATAGATGCTGGGAATCAAACCCAAGTCTTCTGGAAGAACAGTCAGTGCTCTTAACCGCTGAGCCATCTCTCTAGCGCTCTTTTCCTTCTTAAGTGGCACAGATTTCTCTTTCCTACATTGAAAATGATCTCACAGAACTTTAATAACTGATCATAAAATCTTGGAGAAAAATGTGTATGATTGTCAGTCAATAATGGTAATAAAATGATGACTCCTGTTGCTCAAGCTTGACTGTCTCTGCCATTTCTCTGCCATGGTTATACTTTTGGGGCTAACTGGCAGCATTTCTGCTCAACCACAGAAAATGCAGCTCATGATCTAGGTATTTGGTGAAATAGATGGTCTGAGACACAGGTGGGCACATGGCTTATGAAAAACCATTGCTGAACAGTGAAATCCCCTGAGTGCCCACAGATTTAATTATGGTTAATAACATCATAAATGGAGGTTGTTCCATTGCTTAAGCACTTGAGACAGTATTGGTTTGCTAAAATTACTTTCCAAAAAATAGAAAGCCAATAATTTTTGTTGCCTTCAAGGTTTAATACAATAGCATTTTGTGTAACCTAAAAGAGTTTGGACAGTCAGTGCTTCTTAACTCTGTCATGCTGTCTAGCAGGCAAGACACACAGCTTAGCCTTTGACATTTCCAGAAAAGTACACTGAGACACAGGAATACACAAAAACCCAAAAATCCTGTCTCTGTAAGATGGATATAAGGTCAAGAGAAGACAGGAGTCAGACAGTAGAAGGTGTTCCCAGCTCCTCAAAATTTAGCTTTATCTGTCTCCCAGAGTCTAAATTGTCTTCTCATGCCTAGAGAACTGCATGTAGTAGGTGATCAAAAATAATTTCAACAAATTAGTATGATCCTCTGTCATGCATAATTAAGCCACACATAGGAAAGGTGCCAGTTCCTTCTAATAATTGTTTTTAAGTGTGTGTGTGTGTGTGTGTGTGTGTGTGTGTGTGTGTGTGTGTGTGTTTTCAATAGTAACTTCTGTGTACTGTCATTTGGACCTGAACCAACCTTTGTAATGTCAATGCAACACTCTAGAACAGTGGTTCGCAACCTGTGGGTCATAATCCTTTTGGAGAATCAAACAATCTTTTCATAGGGTTTGCTTAAGACTGTCAGAGAATATAAATATTTACATTATGATTCAGTATAGTACAAAGTTAATGTAGTGAAGTATCAATAAAAATAATTTTAATGTTGGGGTCACCACAGCATGAGGAACTGTATTAAAGGGTCACAGCATCAAGAGTGCTGAGAACCACTGCTCCAGAAGGAATGATTGAGTCTAGGACACTTAGAGATGTCTTCCTTCCTCAAAGTTGAAGGCATTGCTGCCTCTACCTAGCTGCTTCAGAATAGCAGTACAGAATCCAATCAGTCTCCCTGTTGTGTCACTATAGGCTCATCATGCCATATTATAAAACCCTTTAAATCTCTGATGTTTATTTCCTTTTTTATCTTTTTTCCTATTATAAAAGTTATGGTTTATTCTGTTTTGTAGTTGCCGTTTTGTGTTTAACAGAGAAATAGACCACAATCACTAATATTAAACTTCTCGTCCAGTCCAGATTTTCTGATTCTTCCAATTTGTAAGGTTTAATTAGACACAATAACCTTTTCTTCCAAAAAGATTTTTCTCTACACACCAGAGACTGAGCAGGGGCAACCTACTTAACTGGCTTTGAAACTCTACAAGAGTCTAGGGAGTTAACTCCTTAAACATGCTGTATCAGTGTTCGATTAAAGTATTTCCCAGACACGCTCACACTCTGAAGCAGTAAACGAAATGAGATGCTGCTGCCCTCTCTGGCCTTGAGTCTGCATCCATTTTCATCACTAGAATGTGGTGGAAAATCCAGCCTTTCTTAATATTAGAGATTTAAGGAATGCCTTTGCAATGCAAGAACAATGACTGTCATGAAACATGGTTTAAATCAAAATACATTGAGAAACTTAAACTCACCGTCAAAATATTCTTAAGAGGAAGAGAGAGACTATTTCCAACTGTGGAAATGTAGATTATTATGAAATTTATCCCAGATAGATTAAGGATCAATGGCCATTTCTTTAGGAAATTATCAGTTTAGAGATACAAGTCTGATATGTGCTTCAGTATTACAGATGTCAAACAAGTTTTAAAGAAAAAGAGATGAATAGCGAAAGGGATCACTTCAGATTTTTGTCAACAATTTTGATTGGATCAAACAAGCTTTCAGATATTCTTTTAAAGAAGCAACTAGTGAACTTAAAAATACATATAGCAACTTTTTGAAAAGTGGAGGAAAAAAGGAGCAGAATAAAGGGATTCTTAGGATATGAGGGGTAAAATGACCCTATGGCTCTCTTTAGGACTGGAAGAGTTCTCTCTGATGAATGTCATAGCTCTCATTTTCATTTTCACTGTAAGATTAAATATTTCTTTTGAGGTAAATGTGACTGAAACCTTGAATTTTATGTTCTCTCAGGCTAACTATCATCATGGAGTGACTCAAACTGCTTTTCTCTGTTCAATTTTATTTTTTCTATAAACCAAATGTTCATAGAAAATGAGATACTACTATAGGGAGGTTGAAGATAGATATCAGATGTTTCATTTCATGCTTGTTTTGTCTTTTCTAGTGAAAAGACTCCTGCTCCCACATGCCATCATCTGCACCTTGCTCTGCAACTTAAACATTTATTTCATATCTTTGAGCACCTACTTATTACAGAATCCCAGAAGATTTAGGTTTCCTTATCCCAGTCTTTTTTCAGTGTCATTCATAAATGGCTTTCTTTGTTTCTTTTTTTGCTATGTATTGTTTTGCACAAGATTTACATCTGAAGCAGCTCACTTGAAAGTAGAGGCAAAATACAACCTAAACTTTTTAAATATTACTGATTAACAATAGCTTAACTTTAATACATATTCACATTGACGTATATATTTTTAAGTCACATGTACTCCCTTCAACATTGATCTTATGTGTATCATGAATCGGCCTCACAGCAATTAAAAATGAAAACAACGGGACTCTATATTAAGATGCTAATTTTCTACAAGAGTGTTTATGTCTTCAGTACTGTTTTTAAGGTAAAATGTAAGTGTTCTTATTGTAAAACAGAAAAGGAGAAATATCTGGGACAAAGGCAAATTGCTTTCTTCTAGAAGAACAAACTCATGAAGCCGTAGACATTGACTTCTTGTGTGCAGGCTAATGTTAAACCTTCTACCACTGGTACCACTGATAACACTAAATTACTTTATCTTAAGCTGTTTAATACTGGCAAAACTAATGGGAGGAGTTAACAACTTTGTGATCCAGATTAAATAACAGCAAAATCCAGGTGATGCTTAAGATTGAAATTTAAGAAAAAGGGAAGAGAAAAATAAGAACAAACAAAGAACATACTTTGTTGAGAAACAAAGAACATACTTTTTTTTTTTTTTAACTAAACTATATAGCTTTGGCCAACCTCATGAGATACAATAATAAACTTTTTATCAAAAAGGGTCCATCTACAATAATATAAAGTAGAAAGCACATTTTTGTATAATAATTAAAGCTAATTACTTTTATTTGATGATCAAAAATAAATATTTTGTATGCTTATATACTCTAATTTCCATAAATATAACATTCTTTAAAATATATATTTAATAACGACTCATAGTTAATCCACAGATCAGGAAGAGAAAATTAGGATGCTGAGTGACTGTCTTCCTCAAAAGCAGCAGAGTGTGGCCTGTATATCAGGTAAAGAAGAATAATTGAACATTCTTCATCTGTAATTAATCTGGGTTTTCAGAGTCCCAGAACTCTACATGAGGGACAACTCAAATTGTCACTAGCAATAATTTTTAAGTGAAAAGTATAAATTTTGGCTTCAGTATGACAAGCTGACACATTGGGTTTAATATGCTTACTTGAAGCCACACCACGCTCCTCAAAAATTCTTTATTTTGGCAAAAGTAATGGATGTAGACAACTGATATCCAAAAGATAGCTTACATTAAATGTGTGACTCATTTTGCTCTACCAAAGCAAAGCATCAATCATTTTATATTTTGAAATATATTTCTACAAATGCTATAGATGACACTTAAATCACTATTAAATATCCAGGATTAAAAAGAAATAAGGACAATAAAAAACTTTCAAATTCCTTCTTCAAAGGCAGCTGAGTGATGACAACTTCTTCCAGAGTAAGGGCTGTGATATTTCAAAATTACAGTATCATTTGTGGATATTATGCATTTAGATAATGATTTAATGGGTTTGAATAGATGCTTTTAAATTTGGAATTCATTGGTTACAATCAGGTTCCTCATTTTAGAACTCCCAGTGATGACAATCTTAGTGTGCAGTTCTGGAAAGAGCTGCAGAGAACATAAAATCCAAGTAACTTTTTAAAATGAAGAGATGGAAGGTTACAAACTTCTGGTGAATGCTCAAAGTGTAAGCCAGAGCTTGAGTCCAAACCTTATGAAAATTAAGTTGCATTTTAGATTTCTCCACTTTCATCCTACTTTGATTCCATTCTGTTTTATAGAAGTACAGAACATAAGTCAACAGGTCAAGTCACTTCTGACTACTTGAAGAACATGGATATTTTATTTCCTGGTGGAGCACTTAAGGATACCTTCTAAGTGACTTCCATAGAATATGATTGAGGGAAGAATGTCACCACTTTGTGGGGGAAAAGCAACTAAGGTAGGTGATTTGATTGTTACTGATTTTGCCAGCAATAACAATATAATCTGCAAAGTGGCCTTATGTGCTTGCTGATTGGCCACTTAGAAGAAAAACAGAATTTACAGAGAGGACCTCAATTCTTCATTTGAGGCACAAAATTCCACCGGTTCTTCTGGTATTCTTTCCAATAATCTTAAGATCTAGTTTTTGGATAATTGAAAAATATAGTCTATAATGTCAAATTAAAAACTAATGATGTGACTATCATTTTTAAACAGTTTGGATGTCCTCTAACTAATTCATTTAGAGTTAAGTCTTACATGCTCAGAGATTACTTGCCAAATAGATAGAAAAATAAATTATTAGAATATGTATATTCATACTTAGAGAAGCAAGATTCATTCTTGTGTTGACAATATTTTTCCCACTGTAAGTCATACTGAAAAGGTCTTTCTAAAAGAAAGTTCCTCTTAGTCTGATGTCTTTGACAATTACTCAGCTATAATCTTGTCCATATATATTTCTGAACGATTTCTATCTTAGCAATGCAAAGCACACCACTCATTGCTTTCTTTCCACTTAAAAGTTTGTTCATGGGAATTACTTACTAAGAATGAGAAAGGTACCACAGGTAAACCTCACATTATTTGTGGCTTGAAAACTACAATCTAGCATCAAAACTTGATGTAACAAATGCATTTTGGAAGAATGAAGCTATCAGCAAAATGCCCTAGAGGATAATAAAATCCTAGGATGTAGGAGAATGTGTATATGAGATGATGAATCTGTGACCTGCAAAGCAGACACTATAAATTGTAGCCATCAACATCATTGTAGGAACAGTTCTCCTTCCCTAACGAGCCTGGTGCCCTCTAATGAAATGGCTGGTCTTGCGAGCCCATCAAGTAGTGTACTGGCTCTGAAAGTCTAGTTCAGTGGAAGTTACTCACCCGGGAGGCAGAAAGATCTCCTGGGAAAGCATAAAAGAGCACATTTGAACTAAAGAATCTCAAAAGGCCATTACAGAAAGAGAAGAGACAGCTGTAATTGGAACTGTGGAAATAGGGCACAGAGGAACTGCTAGGTGCCCTTAAAGATTGCATCAGTGGTAAAGGCCGCTATGAATTTGATCGTAATAACACAAGATATAGGTGTGTATCAAATGATCACATTTTAAAACTTGGATATATTCAATATTAATCAGTGAAATATTTTAACATAAAAAGTCTCATATGTCCTAAAATCCATGTCATAATCATATGATTATTTTCAATATGTGATAACATTATTTTCAATAAAATGTTCATTTTATTCTCAATAAGCTAGACATTCCAATAAAAATATCAAAATAACTGACTGTTTTGAACAAAAATAAATATTCAAAATTATTAATATACTGGAAAAATAATTTATTTTAGTTAGCTTTTATTTTATCTTAGCTGGAAAATCAGAACAGTGTAAGCAATCTAAAAATTACTCCTTAAAATTACCTTAGGAATTTAAAAAAGAGATAAAGGAGCTTGACATCCTCAATTAGAACCTTATGTAATTTTATATTTAAAATTATAAAATATTATTAAGATTTTTAATTACGTTTATATAAAAACTACAAAACTACTATGCTGAAATAATGAAAATGAGTATGACCAAATGTTGAAGTCACATGTTTCTCTTCTTGTTATTATTCCATGTCACACCTGCATTTTATATTTATTTTTCTGAAACATGAATTTTTACATGTATTTGCTATAGCACATTATTATTCTTAGATGAAGAATGTACCTGTGAAATATTTAACTATTGGCATTTCTAAACGAATGACTCACCAGCTTTCCATTTTTGTAATTAAAGATAGACTCATTATTTTCATACTGATACATGCATAGTTAGCTAGTTCTCCTCATTTTTTTCCTGAATAGAATGAAATGGACTTCCCATAACATGCTATTCTTCCATAAGAAATCATTGCTTGTTTTTATTATTTCTGTTTTGTTTGTGGTTTGCATTACCTTTTAAATATGCTTGGAATGTGTATAATTATATATACATATTATTTGTTATAACAAAACTATGAAAAAATCATATAATAAAGTAATAATTATATATAATTGCTATATACTATATATAGTATATTCAATATTATATGTAGCATGTAATATACATAACATGATGTATACAATGTATTTATAGGTGACATATGTTATATATAGCATGACATTTGCATATTTTATATATTTGCAAGTGTATAAAATATATGAAAATAAATTAACACATTAATGTGTATAATAAAGACTACACATGTGTAATGTATATATACATATATTATATATACATATATATGAAAGTGCTGTAAAACATTGTGAGATATACATGCCTAGACTACTTTCCTTAGATAAATGTCCAGCAGTATAACTATATAAGGGCATGATACACACACTTTTACCTTAAGGGTATAAGACCTCCTTTTCTTTTTTTTTTTTTTTTTTTTTTTAAACTTTTATTTTATTTATTTGCCTTGGTGTTTGCCTGGAACTGGAACTACAGACAGTTGTGAGCTGCCATGTGGGTGCTGGGAATCGAACCCGGGTCCTCTGGAAGAGTAGACCGTGCTCTTAACCGCTGAGCCATCTCTCCAGCCCCAAGACCTCCTTTTCTTAAAACATTAAGAAACTACATTAACCAGCTACTGTAATAATTTCCACCATCCTTCAACTTTACCAGACCTGAGTTTTAACTCATTTGTCCCAGGTTAATGCATGTAAATTTCTATTATTTTGACTGTTTTCTAATTGATTTTTTTCATTGTGAATTGTCTCTGTAGTCACTCAGTTTACTCACTGGTGTTTCCTTGTTATTCAATAAAGCTCTTGGTTTCATGTGTATATGACTGATATTTTGGTTGTTGGCTTTTATGTGAGAAGGCTGTGTTTTCTCTTGGTGATCTAATCTCTGGTGTAAATGAAATGCAGGAAATGAGGCCGATTGTGACTTGATGTGTGCTCCTGTGTTGCTCCCTGTGGTGATAAATTATATATTTAATAAAAGTAGCCTGAAATATCAGAGGACAGAACCAAGACAAGCAAGTCAGGGAGAGGTGACCCACACTTTTAATCCCATCACTTCAGAAGTAGAGATCCTCCAAATCTCTGTGAATTCAAGGCCTAACAGATCCAGGAGGTGGTAGCATACAACTTTAATCTTAGCTCTAGGAAAGGTGTACCAGGAAGTGAGATAACTGGGAGGAGATAGAGGATGGAGGAGTTTAGCCTTGCATGGCATTTTGCTTTTCAGCGGAAGATTAAAAAAAAGCTTAGAGCTAGAGGATTCCTGGAGACAGACCTGAGGCTTCAGCAGTGTGAGAAGTGACTGTCCTTTGTTTCTCCATTTCTCTAATATCTCTACTTTTCCCTAATGTCTGGCTCTGGGTTTTTACTATAATACCAAATAGAATTTGTGCAATAGGTCCCACTGCCTTGAGTCATAGAAATATAGGATAATATTTCCCATCTATTTGTACAAGTTGTTAAGCAGAATTTTCTTGGTCACTCTTGTCCACTTGCCTTGTAATCTACCCTTTGACTATATTTTAGTCTTCTTCCTGCCAATCTATATGTGCAGAGATTAAACATTAATCTGCATTCTGTCAGAAACAAATCTCTAACTGTAAGTAGTGAAATTAGAAAAGTCAGGATCTTTCTGTATTGAATTATTTTCCAGAGACAGAGACTCCTATTGAAAGATACAGGTTCTATTTTATTCAGGTGCTCATATTCCTCCATATGCTGATGAAGTATGATACTACAATGAATTTCTTGATTTGACGATGCAAGGAGAGGGTGAGATCAATGAATTCAGTGGAATGACACTAGGCATATCAACCACACTTCAGGGCAAGTCTAATATTCAGGAGTAGGTGACAAGCACAAGAATGGACTTTTTCTTCATAACATGTGTGTGTGTGTGTGTGTGTGTGTGTGTGTGTTTGTGTGTGGTGACTGTGTGTTTGGTGATTGTGTGTCTGAGCGTGTGCATCTGAGAGTATGTATGTAAAAGTATTGTGTGTAAGTATGTAAGTATGTGTATGCTTGTGTTTTCTGTTTGGTTTTGTTTTGTTTTAAGAGAAAGAAAGAACATGAACTACGGTGGGAAGGAAGAGAGCCTGGAAAGAATTGGGGAAAGGGAATAGAATATAATAAAAATACATTGCATGAAAAATTAAAAAGGGAAATATTGCCATTTTCTTCTCTTATATCTAGATTATCATTAGAATGGGTAATGTGCTTTCTAAATAGGCATTGAGCTCTTTCAGTCCAGTCATGATAGGAATAAGAATAGAGAACTCATGATGACCTCATCAGAAAAGCTCCAGTCAGCTGCTTTTTTTGCAAAGGGCTTTTTGGAGTCCCAAGCAATCAGCTCAGATTGTCCTTTAGACAACTATTTAGGAAAAATATGTACATAGATAGAGGGCTTGGCATTTTTGAATTAGTCATGATAGACAGAAATTCTTGGCAAAGGGGTCAGTTTATGCCAAGCTCAATGGCACAGTAAAATGAAATTAAGAACAACTTAGTAGAAGTGGTAGAATATGGGCTGGCCAGGAGACTGTGGGCAATTACTGATGTCCCTTTTAGGCTGTATGTAAAGGGCAAGCTATTGAATGTTTATATATAACATTCACATATGCATTGGATAAATTTCACTTTGACATGGTTTAAAAATCAGATATGAACGAGGAATAGTATATGAGATATAATAATAGACCTTAAAGTTGGGAAAGAAGGATCTTACATTACCCCAATAAGAGGAAGGGGGCATCAGGGAGAATAAAAATAAGAACATAATAATCTACTCTTGCCAGATTTATTTTATGATGGTAGGAGATAGCTTTAAGCCTAAGAAGACATATAGCCTGTAGAAACAGGAAAAGCCAAAGGAACAGACCTACCCAATAAAGCCTGTAACATTACCAGAAACTTGATTTTAACCATGTGAAACCCATGTAAGACTTATAATATAATCTACACAACTGTTGGAAAATAAAGTTGGAATGCTTGTAAGAGATTGTGGTAATTTGTTACAACAGCCAGAGACAACTAACACAGATGATTAACCTGCTGGCAGAAAGATAAATGAGGAAGCCACTGTAATCCGTATCAAAGTATTTATTTCATGGAAGGTGGTCATTCATTCTGACAAATATATAGTTTCTCTAGAAAAAGTAAATATAGATAGAATTTGCCCTAATGATTAAATCTTCCAGAAGGATATGAAACATAATTTTCTTTAAACAAAGATGAATTACATGTTACAGTCAATATCCCTCAATGAAGAGCAATGACCATTTGCTTCCAGGATGAGTGGGACACAAAAAATATGTGACAAGTTCTTTACAGCTTAAAACACAAATGAAAATCCCTCTTATTAAATTAATATGTAATTTACCTGATATTTTAACAATATAATGTTTAATTAGCTCTTAATCAATGTTATTATTAGTTTATAATCAGTCTCTAAAGGACATTTTATCATAGCCTAACATTATTGGAGCTTCCATGGAGCTTTGTTGTTGCTGTTGTTGTTGTAGGTCACAGGTTGCCATTTTAGTTCTTTCAAATACTGTCTTATTGACTGAACTCATAAAGCCTAAGGGAGAAATGATTTAGCAATTCTGAAAACCTGGATTTCAATCTTCACTTTCTTTTATAGTATCTGTATTGTCCTCAGCGTAGTTGCTGGACCCTCACTGTGTGTTTCTTACTCTGGGAAATAAGGAAAAGTTATAAGCTTTCCATGTGTTGGCTATCAAGTATAATGCTAAGATTGTCTACAGTAGTGGGCTATCATTTCTTGCTCATGTAATAAGTTTTCAGCAACTCATACTGACCATCACTATAATATACTTTCACATACATGCACACTAAATGCCAACTATAAGGTAGAATTGCACCTCACCTGCTACTCAAAGATTTGTGTTATCTGTCTGAGATATGGTTCCTCTCACTATTCAACTATATATTCCTCTGTAGCTGCCTGAGACTATCTACATGGTTCAAGTTTGCTGACATAACCAAGAACAGTAGATTGCACACTTTAAATTTTAGTATAAAAAGTGACATGAAGGAATAAAAACTTCCTAATGCAAGATGCCTGAAATTTTGTCTTTTGGGTTCAATGATAGTAAACATTTTAGGGAAAAATAGAGAATTTTTAACTGGGAAAACCACTATGTTATCAAAAAAGGTGAGGTTTGAATAAAATATGGAAAGTTCTTTTCAGAAGACATGGAGTACTTAACTGATAGATCAAAGAAGGAACTCTGTGCTCACTGGTTATCTGGCACTTTCTTATATTGGTCTCAGTATCAATTTTCAGGTAGAATGATAGGTAAGAAAATGTTAGAGATCACTAGATTAGGAGAAAGCAAGCAATATACACACTTGAAATTCTCTACTGCTCCAAGCTAGAGCATCCTTCCTGGGTTAAATATAGAGATTATAAAATAGAGTAATGTTTATTAATGATAGGTATAGATGAGATATTATACAAATAGAAAAGTAATTGTTTTTGGAAGGAAGTATAGATAGTTCTTAAAATGCTAAGAGCATTTTTTCATAAGTTAATTAAGTAACTTGATCTTTTTCTGTAGATAAAAAGAAAAGTGAGATGAAAAATGGAGTGGATCAGATGACATCATTAGAGTGTAACACAATATTTTAACAATTTTAATAAAGATTTCTTAAAATATAGGTGAGGAGAATGCTGATATTTTAAATTCTATAATAATATTGCTAGTGTATTATTAACAAAGACATTTCAAGCTATAATACTTAAATGTAAAATAATAATGAGGTTTGTTACTAAGAAACAGTAATAGATGTCCAAGTTCTATCAAGGACAAAAAATTTATACATAGCAAAGCTTCAAGAATTACTTATTTTTTAATGGATGACTAAACTTTACCATGGAATTTTGAGGAAAATGCAGACAAATCTGAAATCATTCTTGATTTTGAGAACTGATTTTTTTCAATTTAAATCTTTGTAGATTATTAGAACAGATGTTAAATAACCTGTCAGTTATTATACGTATCACTTGGGAATTTCTCTTTCTATGATGAAGAAAGAGAAATATGTTGCATATTTAGTCATCTAAATCACCTATAAATCTAAAGTCATCTATAAATGTTTACAGTATAACACTTGAAAATTGTATTCTGTTATTTAATTTTCTGTGTCACTGTGCAACTTAAGGTACATAAGCCTACAGCTGGTTTGCTAAAAGCACTGTTATGTAGCTCAGTTCCAGACACAGACTCATGGCACTGCAATAAACTTAAGTCTCTCATGGGTGCAACACAGACATTCTGCAGTTCAGGTGTCCTTTTGCTTTTTACAAATCCATGTTCTAAAAACAGTAGGGTTCACATCAAAATTCTTTTAAAAAAGTTTTACTTTACTGAATACCAATCTCTTGGGAGTTATAGACATGCAATGACCTCTTGAAGAAAGCTACTTGCCTTTTTTTTAAATCCACATTTATACACACAAGCAACTGTGAGTTCCTTCAGTTCATTCATTTGGCAATATGAAGAGAGTGAAGACAGGGAATAGGTCACTGGACTCATAAAGGTTGGAACAAAGCAGGGCTAGACAAGGCAATCATACTTCATTAAAGTAGAGTTTTTACTGTACTGAGGATTTCCTTAAACACTTGAAGAGAAATGATCACTTCCCACTGCAGTGACCTGAAAATCACCTTTTCCTCACCCTTGTCATCAAATTCTCTCCTGGAATTTGACTGTAAGAATATGTCTTTTCTTTGGACCATTGCTGAGCTATGTATACTTACAGATCTGATATGATTAAACTAATGAAACAAATTTAAATTTCTTTCCTTCCAAATAGCAGGTTCTATCTGCTTCAAGATAGTTTTATATGTTACAAGCTGTAGTAGGACAAGCCCATAGGCTTGAGGAAATTGGCTCTAACTGTTGCTAAGGCATATACATAGTATACTTCCTTATGAGCCAACTTGGAGTCTGCCTGAGGCTCTAGAAACAGCCATTGTCCAATGCTTCTGATCTTGACAGCCAATGAGAGGGAACTAGAGGATGTCACCTGTTCAGGATGTAGCTTAGGTCCTGGGAGGAGGGTGTGTGTATAGGGCTCTCCTCCTCCTCCTTTGCTGAATAAAGGAGTTAGCCATTTGATATTCACCTGACTCTTGGTGTCTGAGCCAGTGACATCTAGTCTTCTCACCCCCTCTCCTAAGGGAGACCCTGAACAGCAACAATAACAAGCAACTTTGCTTCACAAGTATAAGAAATATTAATGAAACATGTTTTATAGTAATAAAACTACTGTAGTAAATATAGCTGCAATTACACTGAAATGGATGGATAATAACCATAGTACCATCATTGAGAAACAATTATAAAGATTTTAGAACACCTCTGTCTAGCTTTATTCTTTGCACAGATTTTATAGTAGAAATTTGGTATATTTAAATTATTTCCTCTTTTCACTTGATGCAACCATGTAAATAATGACCTTATTTTTATTTTTTTGCAATCACCCTAGCAACACAGATTTCTGGAAATATAAAAATGCATATAAACGAATGTATTAGTTTTATATGAATGAACTGTAGCTGCAGTAATTTTAAATCTACCATTGGTGTGATAAATGACCACCTTGATATATAAATGCTGTTGGACATACATCATAATCAGAAACACCACAAATGCTATAAGCACTTTGCATGTTATTTCAATGCATTTTTAGAGTATCGTTAAGTGTCAATAAGGCAGATCTTGATGACTGTGAAAAATACTAAGTCAAGAGTATAGAGCAAGTTAAAAGCAGAATCTTCCACCCAAACATTGACTTTTTAATTCGTAATTGTGGGAATGTCTTTCTTCTTGTTTTCCGTAAGAAATCTCATTTTCTTCTTTCCAGACCTAAAATCCAGTCCCTTTAAAATCTGTAACTCGACTCTTGCTTTTCATGAGTTCTACAGTTTTACTTCTAGCTTCCTGGATGTTGTTTTTGTTTTGTTTTTTATTTGTATTTGTTTTGTTTTCTTGCTGTTGTTTTTCCCCTTAGATCTCCCCATGTGGTTTCACATTTAACCCTTCCACTGAAAAACTATCTCGGACCCTCTTGTCCTTTATTGTTCTGGTATCATCCTTCCAAGACCCTTACTGAGCTTTTTTCTTTACCCTTAAGTCACATTATAATCTCAGCAGATTAGTGTTTTTAATCTCATTTATTCATCTCTGCCCTAGTTTGCCTAGTCTTTGGTGACATCACTATCCTTTAGGTTTCATGACCAGAACACTCAGAATCATTACTCTGTTTTGCCTTTATAATCTATTATTCATGGTCTTCTTTTGGTTAGAATGTTCAGTAACTCACAATTATATTCTTAATCATGCTATTTAGATGTAATACCTTACCTTACAACCAAAGCCCCCTTTAAGGGGCCAGCCTCATCATCTTTCCTCTCAGTCTGTCAATCTCATTGAGGTATTCACTGAATCCTACAGACTTTATGGATGTTTAGTCCTCAACATTCTAACCTCGCACATACATTTTACCTTTGTTTTATTTGTTTCTTCTCTGTCAAAACTTTATATTACTATTTGTATAGCCATATAGTAAACCACAAATTAAAATTCCTTTCAACTACTGATTCTTGTATGTGGATGCATTGTTTTTCAATGGTGCCACCTATTTCAGTTATCCATATGAAGGAAGCAGGAGTCATTGTTATTCAGTACATAGAAATTAACTAGTGTAAATTATGAATGACTACAGTTGTCTATTAATGACTTTCTACCAACCATACCAAACAGAAGCCAAGAAAAAAATGGAATACTTGTGTGTGATATAAAATTTAGGTATCCATAATGATGTATTATATAGATGCATCAGAGAGTTTTGAATCTGCCTCAGATAAGTGACCTGTACCAGGTGTAATAATTAAAATATTTCTAATGAAAGAGAAGGCATCATTTGTGTCAGAAAGTAAATGAAAACAAATACTAAGATTTGTTACAACATCATTGCAATCGCTTTATGAGTGTTTCTATAATTTAACTTTGATTTCTCTGTGAAGACTGTCAAATATTTTGTAACATCTCACTTTTTAAATTTATTTTTTTATATAGCTTTAAGGATACGTGTGAGCGTATATGTGTGCCTGAGTGTGAGTATGTGTATGTGTGTGTGTGTGTGTGTGTGTGTGTGTGCGTGCATGTGTTTAAGAGAGGGCATGTCATTGCTATTTGTAGAGGTAAGAGAGAAACTTTGAGAGGTCAATTCTTCCCTTCTTCCATGTGAATTTTGGGAAGGAAATCAGGCCGTCAGAATTCTAGACTGTCTCCGGTTATCAGATTTTTCTTTTGAAATTAAATTTGTCTTAAATTATTATACATAATATATATTAATAAATATATGTGAAGTGAGGTAAACAGTACATAATTTAAAATATAAAAATTTAGGTAGTTAAATTTTTTTAAAAATAAAAGTCTATGCATTAACTCAAATTTTTGTGTATTGATATCTCTGTTAAAAGAACAAAAGAAAAAATGAAAAAGTGTGAATAGATTTTGTATCTACATAGCTCTTCTTAATTAGATTCACGATGTAATTGTACATGCAGCTACAAAGTAAATCTTTCTAAGACAATATCATGGGTACCAGAAAAGCAGTATTTGGGATAATTTGCATTTGTTTTGTTATAATTCTAAGGCTTCAGAAAATGTGGAAGTCACCTATTCAGGACTGTCCTTCCTAAAGTAACTTTCTGTGGAAATTGAAAATAAGGTAGGGCATCTGAGGTTCATATTATCTTGAACATTTGTCCTTGATTGTCATGACTTTTTCTATGGTTTCATTAATATATTTGAAACAATGTGTCTGAAAGTTCATTTGCAATCTTTGTCATAAGATCACAGATAAATAATAAAATCTCAACATAAATTAAAATTAATTCCAGAATGATCAAGAAATGTTCTTGATTGTTTTATGAAGTGAATAAAGTGCATGTTAGTTTGGAAGTAATTAGAAAAAAACACTAAAATTTGGGTTGGTTACTTAATTACAAACTAACAATATTAATAGCTAGATTAAAAAATAATAAATTAAGTATAAAATATAGTTCTTATTCTTATACCAAACACAACTTCCAACTTTATTAAAATATCTATTTTCAAAACAAATTATAAAAAAGATCATAATATTAGAATGTAATATTTACCAAGTTGTAGAGAAATAAAAATATTTGAAATAAAAAATATATAAAGAAAATATTTGTAGACTTTTAATAGTTTGCATTTAAAATAATCACCTTTAAATAAACATAAAAACTAAAAGAAAATAGAGATAATAACATATGTATGTATGCTGTAAATAAAGTAACTGGTTTGGCCTATGTGGAGCATCATAGAAGTGGGTGGAGTATCAGAGGACAGACAGGTAGGAGGAGGGCAGAGTTAGTCAATCTCCATCTGACCCCCAAGGAAGTAAAAATACTTTCTTTGAATGTAGAAAGTAGTTCACGTTGATGGCCTACCATGACATATTTTGAAATCAAGAGGAAGACACCCATAAAGAAGGTGTTAATAATTAACAGATACAAACAAATTATATATAAAATGATATGTGCCTATTAAACATAAATTATAAATTTATTTCTATATTATATCATAGAATTTATACCAATCTTATATGTATTAAAGATGTTAGAAAATGGTCTAGTGTAATTTATACAATGATACTAAATGTTCAATTCATAATTAAGACGTTAAATCAAATACTAATCTATTCTTTATAATATAAAACAGAGGCTGAGTTTATAAATATATATAAAGTTTATATATAGTCAAGATCAAAATGTTTGAACAAAAGAGTTCAGCTGAACCCTAGAGTTCACAGGCAGTTACAATAGGGTAGCCATCACATTCTTCAGCTAGTGAAAACTTTTTTTTTTCTAATGCATGGCCTATAGAGAACTCTAAAGTATGCTTAGATTCTCTATAATCCTTATTTTGGGGAAGCCTTTTTCGAGACAACAGATAGAGCTAGAAGACTTAATGTCCAGAATAAAGCTCAACATGTGGTCGTTTCTAATCATAATGAGGCATCCAGTCAGATGGACTGCAAAGCTTGCTCATTATCTTGAATGTTGTGCATCAGCAATCTTGGACTGATTACTAGCCAACAAATAAAGCTTCTTTCTTGTGCCTAATGATTATGTTTATACTTCCAAATAGAACTGATACTTCAGCCATCTATCAACTGAAAACCAAGCATGAAGTTCACTCCAAAACAAAACAGGCAGTTAGCCAGACAATTGCTTCATTTTCAAAATTTCTACATTGAATGTAAATGTTATTTGAGGTTCACTGCCATTCAAATTAAATTGACATTTCAAAGGAAAATATGCATTCTTTTCTAACCTTTAGAAATAACATAGAATGTAGGCATTTCAATCTTGTTTCTTTCTCTTTTACTTATGTTTCTTATCCATTTATTCAATGCTCAAACAACTGTGTTTTAACCTTTGATAGAAAGGGATGAGCTATTCCAAGAGCAGCAAGTATCAGAGATGCTTCCTGATTACAAGAGACCTGCAGAGAACCGTTTCTTATAATTTTATGAATCTCTAGTATTGAAAAATAAATTAAAATAGGAAAAAACAAAAGGTCACTATTTTGTGAGTCAGAAGAGAGCAAGATTCAACATTTTCTTAGATAATACAGACTTTTAAAAACCTAAGTAAAGCCAATATTTTAGCATGTATACAGAAGCATCAAATTATTCTACCTATACTTGGACAGAGAGTAATAGAAGCCAACTTTCTTTCACTTGAAGTGTAAGCACATGGTCATGGTACTTCCTGTGCAGAGGTGAAGACATAAAATTCAGGGTTGAGGATACTGGCTATGTGCTGCATCCAGAGTGAGCATGAAGCACTTATGGATTCAGCAGTTAGATTTCCTGTGCAGATCATTTATAGATTATTCATGCATGAGACTGATAATGTAGCTGTTGCATGGTCAAGGAACTCAAAAAGAGAAAGGGATTTCCAGGAGTCAGTGAGACGGGAACAGTACAATTCTAAGGCCCAGAGAGGCATGTGCAATGATTCAAAGTCATTTTTAAATGTCCTTAAAGCATAAAGGCATCTGTTTAAAGGCATAAATTAAAAGTAATGGAGAAGATGGATGAACCAGTGCTCCAGAGAATGTTATGCTGACTAGTTCCTCTTTTGACACATAGATGAATAGGAGGTGACCAAATTAACACAAAATTAAAGTAAAAAATCAGGTTCAGAGAAGCTGTGTTATGGAACTAACTCTGTTGTCCTCTAACAAATTGTTTATTTAAAAAATGGCCGTTCACAATACCTGGATGTAAATTCATTCCTTCTTCATTACTTTCTTCCTGTCTTCATTTCTCTCTTCCTTGTTCTCTGTATGCTGTAAATAAAGTAGCTGGTTTGGCCTATGTGGAGCACTGTAGAAGTGGGTGGAGTATCAGAGGACAGACAGGTAGGAGGAGGGGAGAGTTAGTCAATCTCCATCTGATCCCCAAGAAGAACCATATAAGGAGTGCAGGTGAGCCATGGGCTGGGCCCCATGGCAGAGAGAATACTAGAAATGGGTTGAATTAAGATGAAAGAGTTAGCTAGTAATGTGCTTGAGACATAGGCCAAACAGTATGAAATTAATGTAAGTGTCTGATTCATTTCTTTAGGGGAAAAAGCCACTGTGGGCCAGGTAAGAACTTTTGGCCCAAACAGGGCTGGAAATCTTCTACAACACCTGGATGTAAATTCATCCCTTCTTTCTTCCATTCTTCCTGTCTTCATTTCTCCCTTTCAGTTTGGTTGTTTGGTTGTTTGGTTGTTTGGTTTACTTTGGGTTTGTGTGTGAAAAAGATAGACAATGTTTTGCATTGTAGCCAGACAGGTTTGAAATTTATGATCCAGTTAGAAGTAATTTTTCCCTTTCATAGGTATCTTGATGAGTGGAAATGAGAACATGACCATTTCATGATATGGTAGAGGAGAAGGTTTCTGTTTTTGATAAGAGGGAGAGTATAGCCAGAATCATCTGGAAGGTTCCAGAATGAAACAGGCCATAAGGGGAGAGGGTTCCTCTCTAGGAACAGAAGTGAAGAAAAGAAAAATCCAAGAGAGCAAAGAGGCCAAGAGTGAGCCAGCCTATAACCAAAAGCAGAAAAACCAAGAACCAAGAGTAAAGGAGAAGAGAGGAAAAGAACCAAGGGAGCATGTGAACCAAATGGCTGGTTTACACAGGAATTAGAAGCTGGGGGAAGCAAAGGGAAGCCAAGCCCTAGTCTGGAAAAGTTTAGGGTAGGGGACAGGTAAGAAGTGCTGAAAGAAGTACTGAGTGAGCCTTGTTCTGTATTTCTTTGGGAGCTGACAGAGAGTACTGGGGTCATAGGTATGAATCGATTTGTCAGGTTGATTATTATTATTATTATTACTCATGATGTCTTTTTATTGAAATCTCTGATGCTGACCTTGAACCAGGGAATATATAAGATGAACTCAGAGTATCTTACAGTGTCCAGAAAACAAAACATGTAAAGATTAGTTGAGAAGAGTGACAAAGATCACTTTCAAGTCTTAAAAGAACACAGAAGCCAAACTGAAATGCCCTCCAGTATTTCTTTCACCTTCTCAGGAGAGAAAAATATTTTTGTTACTTTGAACAATTAGTCTTTTCATACATGCTTGCAAAGAATGAATTCTATGGGTTCAGATGAGAATAGATAGCCAGTTAGCTGGTAGATACTTATCCTCTAGTGTCAGTTGCCTATTCTTTGTTTGTAGAGATATTTTTGCCCTTAATACATTTAGCAACCCTTCAGTCAAGAAGCTCTTGTTGATATTATCCCATGAGTGAAAGTATCAATGCTCAGATTAAGGATCCATGCAAGCATTTCTAGTCTGCTGATCTTCATGCTGCCTGAGTATTCAAGCTGTTGTAGCATTCAATGGTTTGATTGGAAATAGTGCTGATAGCAAGTCACCTCTGGTTTGCTCTTTCTTGACTCCTTTAAAATGTGTTTATTCTGCACCTACGTGCATGATACTCCTGGCCTCACTATAGTACAGCACAAGATCATAGAGGTGGGACAAGATCATTCAAATACTGTTCACACTGGAACACTTTTCTATAGCAGCTGCTTTTATTGTATTATTAATTTTTAAACCTTGGAGATCATATATTAGAGAATAGACCTGACATACCCACAGAGAGATAGAGAAGCAATCAGCTGACCCTCCTTTCCACTTTCCCAAATCAAAAAGACCCCTGAATATTTTCAAGGCCCTCTGTATCACTTACTGAGTCTTTCGATCTTCATCAGCCAGAATACTCTATGGTTTATTCTGGCCAGCTGAATGTGAACTCCACACTCTGAATCAAAGTTTAACTCCACTGGTGGTCTTAGAATTACAATACAAACAAATTTCCTGTAACACTATTCTATGTTTGGATGACTTGCTCAGGTTCTAAATGTTTTAGCACTTCCATGAGCTGAGATATCACCACTCTACTCCGTGACATAGTTTGTGGTTGATGTAATTTCAATGGCACATACATTTTTTTTGAGGTTATAGATGGACTCTTCATCTATTTTTCTTCTACTTTAGCTAAAGCAAGAATCATGTTACAATTTAATTGTATACTAAATCACCCACCCCCCCACACACATATACACACATCCTCAACTCTTGAATGAGTTGACAAATTTTGACAAATTGGTTCATAATAAACAAAGTGAATTTTCATCAGATGGAACCTATGAGTAAATACTTCAAATGGTGACAACTACAGGCTTTCAAGGAGATTTGTTTTCTATAATTTGATGTTGTATTTCAGCACCTTCATGGTCCCCACATCTTCTTTCTTTTGCCCTAGGTCACAGACTTTGGTGGGAAGACTAGTACAGATATGCTGCTAAATGGACATAGATTAAACTGACATGGTATAACCCCACAGATTAATGAATCTATTAACCTTCCTATGAGATTTTTCTGCAGCAGATGTAAATTAACTCAGAGACCCACAGCTGCTCAAGGTACAGAGAACAAGATAGTATAAAGTGTCAGTTCCTAAATCTGAGCTCAATATGACATACATCTGTCTTTTAAGGTGAGCACCAACCATTATAAACACTTTAATTCTCATCCTACAGTTTTATTTTTATGATTTGTAGATGAAACAATGCACAAACAAGTCAGCATTCAAACAAAAAACAGTCAAATGAGGAAAAGAGAGCTTTAATTATAATGTAAGCTTTTGAAAGTTCTACAACAGCTTCAGAATATGTAGATATAAAGTTCTAGATGAGTTCTGACACAAAGGTGCTTTTATATATTCCCTGAAACAAAGAGGTAACATGTCAGACCTTGAAACTTTTTGTCCCAAATGAACATATTATTATTCTGTTTTTTATTAAATCCTTGATAATTCTATTCAATGTATTTTGACTATATTCCCTCCAAATACTCCCCTTAGCACCTCCCAGATCTGTTCCTTCTCTACATATATATCCCCAACATTGCTCTCTCTCCTCTCTCTCTCTCTCTCTCTCTCTCTCTCTCTCTCTCTCTCTCTCTCTCTCTCTCTCTCTCTCTTTCCCGGTTTGGGAAAAAAATGGCTTCCAAAGAGAATGGCAGTATTAGAAGTTATGGCCTTGTTGAAAGAAGTATTTTTCACTGTGAGAGCAGACTTTGAGGTCTCTTTATGGCACTTCCTGTTGTTGGATTAGAGGTGTGTCTTCCTACCTCAAAGATTCTGATTAGAATTGAATCTTTCTACTACAAATTAAACAAAAACTCCTCACATGTGTATTCTCCATTTGGGGTTTGTGGTTAAACCAGATGCAGTCAAGCTGGCAATCAAAAATAGCTATCACAATCCTATCCATTGTCAACTTGACACACAGTCATATTTCTGTATGTTATGACTAATTTCCACATCAAAATAATAACCAGGTCATAACAATGCCTAACATAAGATAACTATCACTTATACAAGCACAAATGAAATATAAATATCTGTGCAAATATATTCTTAACAAAATACAACAGAAATATTCATGTCAATTATATTCCTCTTTTCTAAGTGGCCTTATCTATTATGTCTAACTACCTTCCTCTAAAACTCATTCTGTAATTCTTCCACTATCAGCAAGACCCTCAGCAGGTTCTGCCTCTTTTCCTGGAGGAATGACACACACCTTTATTTCTGATGGGCCTGAGCCCTTTGCAATCTTCATGGTTTAGGCTGTTGCAGTGTACCATTATTGACTTTAAACATAGAACATAGTTGCACCATGAGGTACCCTAAAGGATCTTCTACATTCCAGACATAATCTTTCTTAGTAACTCCCAAAGTGTCTAGGAGCAAGTCTGAGCAGCCAGGTCAATGGGATGTTTATTGTGAAAGTTGCAACTTCTCACATTCCTAGGAGACAAAAATCTCACAGCAAACTCCCTGTTTTTCTGGCTCTTACAGTCTTTCCATCCCCTTTGATGTAAACTGAACACACTGAGAAAACTGCCTATAGGTTGGTTGTAAACATGTAAGTGACTGCCTCTGAAATATAATTGGAATTTAATGGCTCGTACCTTGTGTACATAGTTGTGATGTTGTTACTTTTGTTAGCTATATATGCTGCTATAGTGTCCAGAACAAATATTGATCCACTTGGCTCTTTGTATAATGTGCTTGACCTAAAGAACCAAAACTGTTTAAATAACTATTTCTTATTTGCACTCTCAAGATAAAACTGTGAAAAAATAAGGCAAGATTATGCCTATTTTTCAGCCAAGGAAGTCATCTATGCACATTAAAATATTTGAAGATATTTACTTTCCAATAATTACATTTGAAAAACACCATCTATGCTACAGACACATTATACAAGGAAATGTGTAATAGAATTTTATTACTTGTGAGAGAACTGTGGAATCTGGATGGGAATATTACCAATATAAACAGATGAAGCTTAAGTAAACATCATCTTATGACTTACCACTGAAGAAGAAATGTAAGGTTGTTTATTTGTATAAGTAAATGTCTGTACATTAATGGCCTCCATTTGTACATACATACATACACACACACACACACACACACACACACACACACACACACACACATATACACATACACTTTCCCAGTGGGTATCATTATTCAGGTAGCCATCTAGATCTGTGTATTTTTGTGACAAGACCTTTTATTGACCACGAGCTGGCCAGTCAGGTAAGCTAGTTGGCATGCCAACCTGAAGTTCTACCTATCTCTACCTCATCAGTACTGTGATTACAGCCAGCATATTACACTTGGATGTTTTCTTAATCTCATGGGTTCTGGTGAATCAAACTTGGGTAGGTTGTCATGCTTATAAAAACAACAACAACAAAAAACCAATAACAACAACAACAATAAAAATCCCACCTTACTACCAGGGTGTCTCCCAAGTTCCCAATTTTAAATACTTAAATTGTCAGTATCTAAATTCAGAATATAGTGTACGAAATTATATTGCTACTAACCTAACATAATATTACTCCTTTACAACTCAGACAGTAGAGAAACTTCTTTCCAACTGAGGACTGAAAAGACTCCTTTTCTGGTTCATGTGAGCAGGCAGAAAATTTTTTCCTAAGCATGTAGGAATACTAGTCAAGCAAGGAAAGATTTCTTTTTTTCTTTTTCTTTTTTTTATAAATAAAGTCATATTTTTTATCCATGTATCCCCTTGTTCAGATTTCCTTTCCCCTCCTGCTCCTGCCATCTGTTATGTGTCTTCATAGCTGAGTGGTTTGGGCTGTTCACTGACTCTCCTAGACATGCTGCTCTTCTTTGTGAAATTTCTACTGATAACTGTATTTAAAGGCATAAGGTAATAACAATGACTCCTCAGAAATATAGAAATAGAAACACAGGGGACCTCAGAGAGTTAAGCAATAAAATAAAGTTATAAAAAATAAAATTATAAAAAGGTTAAGATTTCGACTTCTGAAACAGAACTAGGATGTTCTGCTGACTACTCCTGTTGCTGGCAAAGATACATAAATTCGTAAAGACTTGCTTTATGAGTTGTGAAACTAGGATTAACACAAAGCACCTATCTCAAGGGTTGTTGAGAAAATTAAATTTTTAAAAAGGAAAATTCTTGGTGCAGTGTTTGGTTTATTACTACAATAAATAACAACTTATGTTGTTGCAATGGTTCACAGTAGAGATATTCAAAATTGACTGTGTTATGAAGATTCTTGTCCAGAAAAATATGTGAGGAGAAACTGGCTGAAGATATTACCATCTGGAGAGAAAGACCACATCAATCAAAGGAGAGTAGATTATCAATGCTGAGAGAGGTGAACCTAAAGTAAGACACTGGTAATACATATTCCCTCTGGCCAGAAGAAAAGATGCTGCATCACAGTAATGTTAATATCTGGGCTACCTGGCAGGTAATTAGAACACACTGCATTAATTTAACAGCTCATATTATAGCTTCAAGTTCTCTTTATCTGATTCTGATTAGCAAGTATACTTCTGATACTTGAGGCACTATATAACTAATATAAAGGGAGATAATTTCAGTGAGACAATTGCTGTTGATTCATTCAGAATGTTAAATGGTGCCTGTAAAATTAGAAAATTGGCATTCTAGTTCTACACATTGATTTTTGAATTTGTGTCATATTAGAAGAAGCTAGACTTATTGAAAACAGTAGACCCTTGAGATCTGCTGAGACCTTCTGTAGAAACAGCTACATTAGAGAAACCTCAGCTTGTGTCACCTTGGCTTTAACACATGTGCTATCCAGTATTTATTGGAGTGATAGAACTCTGAACTAAGATAGTTGTATAAATCAAATGTGGGCATGGGTAGATGGCTCAGTTGGTAAATTGATTGCAATGTGAGTCTAAAGATATGAGCTTAAATGTCCAGAACCCTCATTAAAACAAAACAAAACAACAAAAATGCAGAGTGGCATATGATGGGATGGAAGGAGAGTAGAGGGTACCCAGAACTGGCCAGCCAGCTATCAATCATTTAACTCTACATCTCAAAATATAAGGTGAAAGACTCAGGAAGAAATAGATCAAAATTTTTTCCCTGATTTGTATATGCATGTATTTATGATTCACTCATGCATAAGAACTCACTGCTAACATGTAATCACACATATACACACTTATAGGAATACACACATACACACACACACACACACACACACACACACACACAACCTGTGTAAAAGCAACAAAGGAAGTAACATGAACCTAACTAAACAGGGTTTCTGGAAAGGTACCACATATCAGGAATCAGTTAAGTTCTGAGTCTTAAAAAACTGCATCTTCCAGAAGAAACACTGATTGAAAGAAGAAAAATAGAACAGAACATTTACTATGGCTTTTCTTATCTTACATACTGTAAGAAGGTAAACTTTTATCCCACAGACTTTGATGCATTTTATAAAATATTCTCCATATCACCATCTTCCTTAATGGGTATATGTATGTACAGGTGCGGGAACAGAAATTTTATTTTTCTTATATTATTCACAAGATGAATGTGTGACGAATTTGTCTTTGACAAATCAGAGGATCCAACTAGTAACATTAGTACATTAATTATGATTGCTGTTTGTTATGCACTATTTCAATTTTCAATGTCAATTAAATTTTTAACTTGAAAAAAGATGTACAAAGGATGTAATGAAAAAGGGCTGAAAGGGCCTGGAGAATTCAACTGAATTTGTTTTCAACAATACAAAGGTGTCTGGCTTACATAAAAACAAATGGATTAGATATAAATTAATAAAAGCTCTTAACTCATAGAAAAATAAGGTAAACTTATCTGTATAAATAATTTATAGAATTTTAAAATTTGCACCTAAATTAGAAACTTGAGTAACTGTAGTTCTACTTTCATTCCAATCTACTATACAACTTTGGGTAACACTCAAAAATTTATTGAAGGATATCATGGCACCATCACTTCTAAAGCTACAGTACTCAATGCTATCATTAATCTTGGCTTCCAGCAGAGATAAAGAGACTAGGTGAAATCAGAAGCCATGATTGATTAGACTAAGCCATTCACAGGAAGACCTTGAATTGTGGTTGTATGTGGAATTCTAATCCTCATATATAATTTCTAAATTATCCACACATATATTGTTTTCCCTGATTGATTTCTTTTGCCACACAAAGAACAAGCCATTCATGGATATGGTTTGGAAAGCATAAAGGATACTCCAGGGAATTGCCTGTCATGATGGCCATGATGATAATTAACCATTCTCATGTGGAACAGGTTCCAATAAAGCAAAGCATTTCTCCAACTAAAATTTAAAGATAATGTTCAGGTTCCAGAAAATCTGTTCTAGAGACATTATAAACCAGAAATGAGAGGGAGAAAAGCACATGTTGATTGTTGACAATGTGTGTGTTGGGGGGGGGGTAAAATGTGTGTCTTTATTCTGATGCTTTGGATCTCTTTGTTACTAAGACATTTCACTCAAAGTGATTTCCTATGGAGTTAAAATTAAAAAGGACCAATGAAGATCTCCTTGAAATAGGAACTTCTTTTTCCTTTCTTTTTAATGATGTAGAAATCTCCTGATGCTATGAGTTACAAAGAACAATACACTCTCATGCACAAATCATTACTGATATAGACAAAAGATATTCAGTTATGATTAATCATGTCTACAACAGATAATCTTGTTCCATTTTTAACAGATTATGTGTAATATTTCCTTATTGTGGGAGACAAGAAGGGTTCCATACTGGTCTAATCTCAACCTCAGATTGTTATTGCTTCATATAAAATATTTCACCATGAAGAAGGGAAGAAAATACTGGGAGAACTCTGCCAACAAGGATGGGGACATAACATCTATATCTGTGTCTAGTGACTTTTCTATAACTGGGATAAAATGCTCTGTCAAAAGCAACTTAAGAGAGAAGGTGATAATTTGGGTTTACTAATCTTGAAAGGACACATTGCATCATGACAGAGAAGGTAGGGCAGCAAAAACATGAGGCAGACCTGCCTCTCGGCATCAGCAATTGAAACGAAAAGTGTGAAGAGGAAGTGGGGCAAGGCTATAAATCCTAAATGCCAGCACTGAGTTATGTAATTCCTCCACTAAGGCTTTATCCTTTAAATGGTCATTAACCTTCCTGCACAGCATTCTCCAGCTGAAAACAAAATGTTGAAAACATGAGACTATGGGAAATATTTTATATGAAGCAATAGCAATCTGAGGTTGAGATTAGTATGGAACCCTTCTTGTCTCCCACAATAAGGAAATATTACACATCATCTGTTAAAAATGGACCAAGATTATCTGTTGCAGAGATAATTTGGGGTAAAGAACAAAGATTAGTGAGAAAGTATTCAATAATCAGAGGCCTCTTTATAAACACCAGGCATTATTAGAAAGATTTCAGATACATGGTAATTTTATACAGACTACTAATAAACTAAGCATGCTGGTATATAAGTGCAAACCCAGTCTTGGGGAAAAGAGACACATAATTATAAAT
Source organism: Sigmodon hispidus (assembly GCA_004025045.1). NCBI lineage: Eukaryota > Metazoa > Chordata > Mammalia > Rodentia > Cricetidae > Sigmodon > Sigmodon hispidus. The sequence goes on from PVIH01004594.1 coordinate 65,914, forward strand.
TAAAAGTGATTGACTACATAGGTGACTCCGGGCCAGCCTGAATGACATAGTGAGGCTCTATCTCAGAAAAAAAGTGAAAGACTTGGAGCATAGCTTACTAGAAAGAAAAGTTGTTTTATTAGCTCAAAGCCCTGGCTTTGATCACCCCAAACTGCACATACTAAATGAATATATACACAAACACATATATACATAAATAAATAGTAACAAGTAAAAGCTACTCTATTTAAATTATAATGAAATCTGTAAAATTATATTCAATGAATGAGCAAAAGAAGATATCCACAACACTATTATATATCTCATTTTCTAACATATAGCATGAGTTGTTCCAATATCTAATATTGAGTTAAAAATGTCAGGGAGACATTAAAAAAAACACAGCCAACTGCCAGCAGATACTAAGAAAATTTAATTAAAGAGCCCAGGGACAGCAGGGACTAGGGATATAGCTTAGCAACAGAGCATTTGGTCAGCATATGCAAGGCCATGTGTTCAATTTTTAACAACTAATATACAGATAAAGAAAAGAATAGCCTATACTCAAAGTTGCTCTAGTTAGGATTTGTAACAATTATATGTATGCCTTAAAATAATCAATATGTTCAACTTTTAAAGAACTATTTAGAAAAAATTATAACATTCATGACTTGGAAAATTTTATCAGAGAAGTGGAAACCAATGAAAGTGGAAACTATAGCAACTAGATCTATACAATATTCTATATAAAATTTTATGAATAGCTTCAGCATACATGAAAACAATAAATTAGAATATATGTCAATTAAAATTACCTAATTTGGAATTACAAGAAAAAAACAGACATATATGTGGGATAAGAGAGAGGAACTATATCAGAGATAAATAAATGTACCTTTATTTGGATCTTTTCTGATTTCTCTCATCTGAGTTATCACAAGAGATGTGGAGAGTTAGCTATAATCCTAGCACTTGGGCCACTAAAACAGGAAGATTGTGGGTTCCAGAACAGCTTAATATATATAACCACATAGTGAGTACCAGACCAGCTGGAGCTAGGGTCAGACCTTATCTCAACTAATGAGCCAATAAGCAAATGAGTTTTATAGTTTCTTATATGTAGATCTTGTACATATGTCTTTAATTGATACATAAATACCTTTTGGTGTAAGATAATATAAATGGAGTGTCATCTTAAAATTAAATTCTAATTATTTATTTGTTGTAATAGGTTTTCTGGCACAGAATTTCTGGGCCTGGACCAGAGGTTTGACCAGCAGTCTGGCAGAAACTCTCACAGTAACACAGAGACACACAGACACTTACATTAATTTTCTGCTGATTGGCCTAGGGCCCAGGCATATTGCTAGCTAGCTCTAGCTCTTTAACTAAGTCATGTTCAGTCATGTGGCTCGGTACCTTTTCTCAGAGCAGCATTTCATCTTCTTTTTCTGTGTCACCTCCTGGCATCTGCATTGTCTCTCTGTTGGCTCTGCCTGGAGTTTGTGTGCTCTGAGATGTTCCTGAGTTTTCTTAGCCTGGTAGCCCTGCCCACACTTCCTTTCTGCCTTTAGCCAATCAGCGTTTTTTAAACCCATAGGCAGGACAAATATTTACAATGACAGTATATAGTAACAACATAACATAATCCCATTACATTTATTGATTATATATAGGAAAGCAATAGACATATGTTGATTTTGAATATTGCAACTTGGTCTATTTTCAAGGTAATATAATAGTTTCAAGAATAGTTTTTCATGTGGATTTTTAATAATGGCATTATTAAATTTAAAACAATAATGATTTTCTTATTTCCTTAAGTATATGCTTTAAATCTTTTTCTTGTTGTATCACATTATCTAGGAATTTGTCAAGTTTCTGGTATCATTAGGAACACAATTAATTTCTCACTGCTAACTGGAACTTTAACTAGTTACTTTGCCATTGCTCACTATAAAGTTAAAAGAGCATCTTGCTCTTTCTAGTTGGCTGAGTGCTTTTATGATAAATGATCAGATCTTCTCATATTAGGTTTACTGCATCCATTGACATGATTATAAATTGTTTTACTTCAGACCAGCCTTGAGATAAATAATAATTGGTCATAGTTTATAATTCTTTTGTTAACATTGTTTGAGAATATTGAAATAAACGACATAAGATATATTGGTCTGTAGTTTTCTTGTAATACCTTTTCATTCTGGGGTTTGATGTTAATATATGCTGATCTTAGAAGTAGACTTATTTTTATTAAAGAGTTGAGACCAGTTCTTGATAAAATATTGGTTGAAATCACCTGTAAAATTGTCTGAGCCTTATGTGTTTTTATAAAAATACAAATTAGTAATTCATTTAAAATTTATATGTAGATTTATTTAGATTATAAGTATTTTATATGCATTTTCATAGATTTTTCTTTCTAAGGAAATGTATTTTATTAAATTTTGAGACATAAGCTTGTTTATAATAATGCTTTATGATATGTAATACATATGACACCAGTACTGATATTATCCCAATAATTTTTCCTATTAATTTATGTTCTCTCTTTTGTTCTTGTTTTTGCTTTCTCTCTCCTTTTTTGATTTACTTTTTAAACTGGGTAAACATTTTTCTTTTCTCTTTTAAAATTTTTATTTATATGTTAATTATTTGGTGATTTTTACATCATGGACCCCATCAAACTCAGATATCAGACCTCTCAGAATCATGCCCACTCCATAATTGAACTTCCTGTGGCCAGACCCTTGAATAATGATATACATGGATACAAAATGTGACTTTATTCATAATAAAAATTAAAAAAAATTAAAAAAGAAAGCAAGTTTTTCCTCACCCACACCCCTGCCAGAGGCCATCAATGCAGAAGTGAGGCACTGTGTCATTTAGCTATGTTCCAGCCTTGAACTCTTGTATATAATGACATCCCCCTCTCTCTCTCTTTTTATAAAGTCCCCTAATGAGTGAGTACATCCCCTGATTCTCTTTCTGGGATTGTGATATCTTGCTCAAGAGGATATTCACCAAATCCATCCATTTGCCAGCAAATTTTAGAATATCATTTTTTTAACTGCTGAGTAGTACCACAGTTTGTTAATCCATTCTTCAGTTGAGGGACATCTAGGTTGTTTCCAGACTCTTGCTATTAAAAATAATGTTGCTATGAACATAGTTGAACTAATGCTTTTGCAGTGTGAATGTGCATCTTTAGGGTATATGTTTAAAAGTGTTATTACTGGATCCTTGGGGAGGAGAATGATTCTCAGTTTTTTGAAATACCACCATACTGCATTCCAGAGTGACTGAACAAGTTTACACTCCCAACAACAATGGAAGAGTGTTCCCTTTGCTCTGCATCCTCTCCAGCATAGGTTATCATCTGTGCTTTTAATGTTAGCCATACTGAAAGGTGTAACGTAGTATCTCAAAGTTGTTTTTATTTGCATTTCTCTGATGGCTAAAGATGTTGAGAACTTTTTCATGTGCCTTTCAACCATTTGTAATTCTTCTGCTGAGAATTCCCTTTTTAGTGCTGAACCTCATTTTTTAATTGGGTTATTAAGGGTTTTGGGCTCTAGCTTCTTGAGTTCTCTATATATTTTAGAGATCAAGCCTCTATCACTTGTAGAGTTAGTAAAAGTCTTTTCCCATTTGTAGTCTGTCATTTTGTCTTATTGACATTTTTCAATCTTACTAATATGAAACATGATTTTAGTTTCATTGTTTTTCTACTGATTTCTTGTTATTAAATTCATTTATTTTTATCTATTTTCTTCTCTTTTACTTGAGATTTAATGTTCCCACAAGTTTTTACTTAACTATGTAGCATATTTTGATTATATGGCAGAAAAGAAAAACTGACTCCTTAAGTATTTTGTCCTCAGACAGCCACCAACACATCACAACATATGTATCTGTACGTGACACTCAGCCACAAAAATTGCCTTAATTTATAAAACAAAGAATCTTTTTAAGAAGTTGTAATTGATAAGTTTAAGGTAAATTATATCCTTAAGGATGAGATCAAAATGCCTAAAATGCTGTTCAGCCTAGCTTTTCTTAGTCTATAGGTATCATGGTACCCCCTTGACCCAGTTATTCTTTCCATTATTTTTTACTACCCATCCCTCCATACACATGAATTCTGATTATAATTTTAGAACACAACAATAGGTTAGCATATTTAGTATATATATATATATATATATATATATATATATATATATATATATATACCAGACTAATACTTCTGCCAATCTGTCTTGGTTTCCTTCCGTAAGTTTCCTTATTCCTAAGTGGCAATAAGGTGCAAGACAATCTGTCAACAGTAGATGAATACAGCCAACTTAATGACCTGAAGCTGCCTCCTTTGATTCATTAAAATCAGTCAGACTGATATGAGACCCAGTCCCACATTTCTGATGAAGTTATTTAGGCCTCACTAGTCAAGTAGTGATATTCAAAGTCATCAATGCATCACATCTAAGTTCAAATGTCCAATAAAATCACTTCAGTTTAGAATCCTGTCAATTCAGCTGATAATTATATCACTTCAATCTTTTCCTATCATACATTCACTTTAGGACTGTTTGCTCAATCTAAGCAAAGATGAATGGCTAGATCATCTGTCTTGCAACTGTGATGCAAATGAATCTCTTATATATTTCTTAAAATAGAGAAACACACCTAATAAATTCCAAGGCTGACACAAAAGTTTCTAAATTTGAACTACCAGGTGATAAAGGGAGTTATTACAAGGTTGTTAGTGTGCATGCTTATATAAACCACCAAGGTAGTTGAGGCCTCACCAGCCCAGCTGGCTCCTAAGCTCTTAGGGCTTTTCAAAATGACTTCTTTAGAATTATGAATATTTTTTGAATTACAAAGCCTCAAGTATGAGAAGTTTTCAATGTTTTGCTGCTTTTTGAAGAAAATTTGGCTTTGGATCCTTGGAATCATGCATCTGAATTTATAAGCTATGCAATTAAAACACACACAAAAAAAATAGTTAAAACCCCTCCTGCTGGCTGTATTTGAACCATTGACTCTACTGTGCAACAGATCTTGGGTTGACTCAGTCAGCAATGACATCCTTATTTTTACTTTGGAATTTTTACTTCCACCAACTGTTGAGAAGATGCTCTCTGCACCTGAAAACTCCTCTTGGGCTCTTCAGGAGCATAAGACCTGTGTTTCATGCTTGACTTATCACTGTTGCTTGAAAATTTGGGTCAGTCTAAAAGCAGAACACCTTTGTTCTGACAGTGTCATCTACCAGTTGCCACTTCCCAGAAGTCTACAGAGCTATTTGCTCTATGAAGAAATTTTGAGGATGAATAAAATTCCAGAGCTAGCAGGTATTCATGATGGAGAAATCAATGAGACCACATGAGAGCTCATTTTTGAATTCTGTTTAGTCACAAAAGATGGTTGGTGTGGTTGTTTGAATTTGGGTATGATAGGAAATGGCAGTGTTTACAGCTGGGCTTTCCTGTTTTTGTCCACCCCAATACTGTGAATCTTACTCATCCTGCCCTACTCAGTTTTGTCTCCAGTGCACTTGGTTGTATAGTCCTTTTTTACTTTGCTATTTTCTGCTTTATTATGCTAATCAGTGGTGATGCTGCTATGGTCTGGATACATCATCTTTCCACTTAAGATTCATGATCACCTATGCTTGAAGCTAGAAATGAAATCCATAAACTTCCCAGGAAGAATACATAACAATAGTGCTTTTGAAACATATTCCCTCTTACTATTGTTATTATTTTATTTAGTGATTAATAACTCCTATTCCTGTAAAAAGAAAGTTTCCTATGTTGTCATATTTGTTCTCATTTCTTAATTCAGCCAATATGAAGTCTGCTGCTGCACTGAGTGATTGGTGACCTACAAACTTCAGATTGATGGGACCAATGAAAAAAGCCAACATAGCCAAGGAAATGGCCAACAGCCAATGAGGTATGCAGAGGGGGTATTTAGGCTTGTTCCATATCCAGAACAATCAATCTACTGTTTGCTTCTCATCTGATTTCTTGTGCCTGAGCCTTTTTACTCCCTCCTATAAGGGATGCTCAGATAGAAAGGACCCTAACATTTCCATGTTCAGCATAACTCATTTACTTGTAGCATATTTCATAATTTTACTCACAAAAGCAAAATTTCTATAACAAAATCATTGCAAATAGTGTTTACATTGAGATGTTAGATCTTCTACTCTCTTTGTTGAAGACCATGTGTTCCTTGCTCTGACCTCACATTTGGTTAGAAAGAGAGTAACCCAACAATTTTTCTCTTCTTCTCTGGTCCATTTTTGTGTTTATCTACTTCTAAATCAGTGAGATGTTTTATTTTCAGGAGTTGTATTTGATGCATTACCTTTCCAGTAGGTAAGATTTATTGTCCTATGGGTTGTATCTATGATTCCTACAAGAATAGTTAAGTAATTTTTTGTTTCACCCATTTTCTCTGAGAACTTTTACCAATTATTGTGTAGAATGTTCTTCAATTTTTAGTCGAGGTCTACTCTCCCAGGATTATAATAGGGAAGCAGAAGCCTGGGAGAAAATAAAAAGGATGAAGTCAACAAAACCTTCTGGAAAGGGAGAATTTTGAAAAAACAGCATGCTTTGAAGGCTGATCTGTGAAGTGATCCCAGTCCAGCCATTTGTTAGGCTTAAGATCTGCTGTGAGAATTAATGAGTCATTTTATATATGTGCATCACACCCTGGTTGACACTCTGCACATTCTCAGCCCATGGCTGTCCTCTCTTCAGAAGTGGGCATTATTATGTTAGAATGACAGAGGGAACAAATTTATCATGTAATGAAGTACATATGAGTTGATAGGATTATATATCATCTAGTCTTTTTTGTAATAATTGAGGAATGTTTTGTCCCCCCAAATTGTCAGCTAACAATGAAATAGCTCTTGTGGAGATAGCTTTTCTGTTATGAAATAAAATTATAAAATATGTTAAACAACACATTGACCAATGGTTTCAATGTGCTCACTTCCTGACATCTTTTAACTGAAATCCCTACAACATGATAATGAAGCAGAAACTTTTGTACAGTCAGTTAATGGATGAGGACACTGAGAGATGAAATAATTTATCCAAAGATGAATGTAGAAAATGTTAGCACTAAAATATAAGTTGGATTTGGTTGGTCTTTTGAACACACTTAATCATTTCACCAACAAGACAAATACACATTAATTTCTAATTAAGGTGCTTTGATTTAGCTCCAAGTGTGTTTGCTAAAAATATTATTTTGAAAAAAAGCATATTCATGTTATACTATTATGTTTGGGCTCTAGAGGTAGAATCTGAATGAGAATTTGAAACTTCCATGATATGAGTAATCCTTGTGTTATTCTTTCAGTCTAAGGAAGGAAAGTACCTTGAAATTTTCTTGGTGGTAACCTGGATCTTCAGAAGGTGGACAGAAAGATTGGGTACATTAATTTTATTTCATTATTTTTAACATCCACATTTAGATAAGATCATGTAGTGTTCAGGTTTGATCCACACTGTTTTAATGACAGGATTTCTTCTATTTTAAGGCTCCTTAGTGTTTCATTGTTTATGTCTGTTAGATCTTTCTATAACAATAAATCTGTTGATAGACAGGTTCTTCATTTTCTTGACTCTTGCAATAATTTTTTAACAAATAGAGATGTTGAAATTCTCTTTCACTATTTAGTTTACATTCTGCTTTTATATTCCCAGTGGGACTATTGAGTCATATATTAGTTCTAATATTAACTGTGAGTATCCTTAATATTGTAATCCATAACTGTACTAAGTTGTAGCCCTACCAACAGTGTAAAAGGATTCCTTTTCTTTAAATATCTCCAACACTTTACCTTTTTCTTTTTTACAGTATCCATTCTCATTATTGGTCTTACTATCTGAATTTATTTTATGATTATTTCTTCATAAATTATTTCTTATTTCTTTTGTATATTTTTATGGCTATTTGTGGCAATATATTGTGTATTTAATAAAAATAGTTTGAAATATCAGAGGACAGAACCACCCTCAAAGTCAACCCATGAAGGGTCAGGGAGTGGTGACCCATGTCTTTAATCCTATCTCAGGAGAGGCAGAGATTCATCTGGAACTCTATGAGTTCAAGGCATAAGAGATCCAAGTGATGGTGGTACACACCTGTAATCCTAGCTCTAGGAAAGCTGAACCAGAAAGTGAGATAGCTGGTTGGAGAGGAAGAAGGGATGAGTTCAGCTTCCCCTGGCACTTCCCTTTTTGTCTGAGGATGGAGAAGCTTAGAGTTGGAGATTTCATGGACATAGGCCTGAGGAGCTGGCTGAGTGAGGTATGGCTATGGATTGTTTCTTTATTTCTCTGATATTTCAGCTGTCCCCCATTATCTAGCTCTGGGTTTTTATTATAATACCAAATAGAGTTTGAGCAATATATTTTTAAAGAATAAGACTATGCAGTGTTCTGTAATTCAAGATCTCTTCTTCATTAATTGTTGTTTTAAACACGCACATCTAAATACATATGTGTTTATTCTACTGAGTTCATTTTGTGATGCTTATAAATACATGTGTTTAGCATGACCATTTGGAATAGGATAATCTATCAAGTAGTTTGTCCCTAGAGAAGACTGGTACTCACTTGCTTAATAGCCAATGACTGCCTGTAGCTATTTATCTAGGTATAAGACATTTTAAAATTTCTATTATCTTTATTGACATGCCCCCTAGTGTTGTTAATATACAGGTCTTATTTAAGCAGCCACACTATTGAGATTTCATAGATTAAGCTCCTTGTCTTGCCTGGAATACACAATCCTTCCATCAGATATTTCAGTTCTCTGGCTCTTACAGCTTTTCTCTCCCCATAGTCTTCTGTTTTCTGAGCTTGCAATATAGCAGGTATGTTATAGATTTTTTTGGTGGGGCATCTCACAGTCATTTATTTTCCATATTTTGATTGGTTGTGGATCTCTGTATCAGTCTCCATATACAGGGAAAAAGTAGTGAAGACATTTCTAAAAAGATTGTTCACTCAGGTATTTAGGCCAAATTGTCAAGCCCCTATAAAGCCCAAAAGCCTCTGTAGAACAAAGAAAATAATCAACAGAGTAAAATAAGCCCACAGAGTGAAAGATCATCTTTGCCAGTTAGATAGACAAAAGAGAATTAATATTCAGAATATCCCCCTAAAACCAAAATCAAAAAATTAAGAAATAAATGATTCACTTAAAAATATTGCATATGAATTTGGACATAGTATCCTCAAAAGATGTAATAAAAGATAGCTTTGAAATATTTTACAAAATGTTCTGCCTCCTTTGCAAACCAGGAAATTCAAATTATCACTACTTTTAAGATTTTTTTTCTTAGTCCAGTCAGATTGGCTAAATCAAAAACATCAACCAATAGAAAATGCTCTGAGGTTGTAGGGAAAGGAAAACATTCATTTGCTGTTGAGAAATGGGGAATCCTTATTTGCTGTTAGTAAGAATACAAACTGGTACAAGCACAGTGGAAATTTGTGGTGGAAATGTTCTCTGTATGCTGTAAATAAAGTAACTGGTTTGGCCCATGTGAAGTACCATAGAAGTGAGTGGAGAATCAGAGGACAGACAGGTAGAAGGAGGGTGGAGTCAGCCAGTCTCCATCTGACCCCCAAAGAAGAGACACATGTAAGGAATCCAGGTGAGCTGCGGGCCAGGACATGTGGCAGACAGATTAATAGAAATGGGTTGATTTAAGATGAAAGAGCTAGCTAGTAATGTGCTTGAGGCATGGGCCAAACAGTATGAAGTTAATATAAGTGTCTGATTCATTTCTTTGGGGGACAAAGGCTGCCTTGGGCCTGGTCTGAAACTCCGGGCCCAAATGGGCCTGGGAAACCTTCTACAACAGAAATTAGTGTGGAGATTCTCAAAACAGTAAAAGTTGATTTTCTATACAACTCAGATGTAGTACTATTTGGCATATACTTAAAGGACTTGCATTCTATTCCAGAAATACTTGTCCAGCCATGTTCATTGCCATGCTAGTCACAATATCTGGGAAATGAAAACAACCTAAATGTCCTTCAACTGATGAATAGATAATGAAAATGTGATACATACACACAATTGAATTTTATTATAAAGAAAATGAAATCATAAGATTTGCAGGTAAATAGATGAGACTGAAAAATATTACACTGAGTGAGGTAACCAAGATCCTTAAAGACAAATGCCACATGTTCTCTCTTATTTATGGATCCTAGCTCCAAATCTGTATGTGTGAGTATATAACCTGAAGTAATTGCAGAAATCATGGAGTTACTTTTCTTAAAAATTCTTAAGAATAAAAATGTCAGGGGGTCTAATGAGGTACCATGTTTCTATTTAAAACTGAGAAAGAAATGTGAACAGTCAAACTAGTCTTGTCCTTAAGTAAGTAGAGTTTGTCTGAAATATCATTTAGGAAACCAAGAAATCAAAATAAAAGGAAAGAAATTTAAAGAGATTCTACTAAAGTCAGGAACAGGACAACAATGTCCACTTTCCCCAGATCTATTCAATATAGTACTCCAAGTTCTAGCACGAGCAATAAGACAACAAAAGGAGATCAAGGGGATACAAATTGAAAAAAAAAAAGTCAATTTTTTACTATTTGAAGAAAATATAATAGTATACATAAGTGACCTCAAAGATTCTACCTGGGAACTCCTACAGCTGATAAACACCTTCAGTGATGAGGCAGGAAAACAGTATGATGGTTTCTCAGAACACTAGGAATCAATCTACCTCATAATCCAGCAATACCACTCTTGGGCATATATCCAAAGGATGCATATTTATACCACAAGAACATTTACTCAGCTATGTTCATAGAGCATTATTCGAAATAGCCAGAACCTGGAAACAACCTAGATGCTCCTCAACTGAAGAATGGATATTTTAAAATGTGGAACATTTACATAGGGGAGTACTACTCAAAAAAAAAATGACATCCTGAAATTTGCAGACAAATAGAACTAGAAAAAAAATCCTGAGGGTGGTAACACAGACCCAGAAAAACAAACATGGTATGTACTCACTTATAAACGGATTTTAGATGTAAAGCAAAGGATACCCAGGTTATAATCTAAAATCTATGAGTAGTTAGGTAACAAGAAAAACACTAAGAGGAACATTAATGAGTTCCCTGGAAAGTGAGAATGGATAAAATCTCCTGAGTAAATTGGAACCATGGGGGTGAGAAGGTAAGAAGAGGGGAGAGAGAATATGAGGGAATTAGATGGTTGAGTTTGGGGAAGGATAAAGAGGAAGAACTACAAAATAGATGTCATGATAGAGGGAGCCATTTGAGGATTAGGGAGAAACATGGTGCTAGGGAAATACCCCCAAATCCACAAACATGACCCTAGCTAAGACTCCAAGCAACAGTGGAGAAAGTGCCTGAAGTGCCTTCCCCTGTAATCATAGAACCTTCATCAAGCAACTGATGGAAGCAAATGCAGAGATCCATAGCTAAGCACTGAGCTGAACTCCTAGACCAGCCAAAGAGAGAAAAGATCATGAAGAAGAAACTCATAGAGACAGCTGACCTGAGCTATCGTGAGCTCACTGACTCTGGACTCACAGCTGAGAAATCTTCTTGGGACTGAACTAGGCCCTCTGAATATGAATGACAGTTGTGTGACAAGAGCAGTATGTGGGCCTATGACAGTGGGACCATCACTTATCCCTAATGCATGAACTGTCTTTTTGAAGTACATTCCCTATAGAGGGATACCTTGCTCAGTCTTGATACTGGGAGAAGGGGCTTGGTCCTACCTCAACATGAGATGTCAGACTATATTGATTCACCCTGGGAGACCTTATACTCTCTGAGGAGTGGATGGGTGAGTCAGGTGGGAAAAAGCTGGGTGATGTTGACTGGGAAGATGGGAGGGAAGGAAAACAATGGTTTATATGTAAAAAATACATTTTAAATAAAAACATCAAAGATGCATTTTAAAAAAGAAACTAAAAATTATGTAGGCTATTCTGAATTTATTAATATTGTTGCAATTTCTGACTTTCAACTTGCATTGTATGTATACTTGATCCTAGACTATAAGTGTTTATCCCTTTTGTGTCCTTCAGTCCCCCGACCCACCTGTATATCCAGCCTCAGTAAGAAATACTTTTATCTTTTCTCAGTGTTGTATGATGTAAACTGTGGATTTATCACGCATAGTGCTAATTGCTTTGAGGTCATGCCTTCTGTACGTCATTGATTCAGGAGGCAATGTTGAAGTCTCTCCAATTATTTTTCTGTTTATACTGAGATTATCATAAGTTTTGTCTGATATTCTCTTAATACAATAAATTATATTTACAAACTTGCATGTTATAAATCATTTCTGCTTGCTGGGGAAGTCTTTTAAATATACTGGTGAATTTGGCTTACACATGTTTTTCTGGGAGTCTTATATTTTCTCATCATGGATATTTGACTCATAGTCCTCTGTCTCTGTGCAGATCTGAAAAAAGGTGAATACATGAGTTTTTCTATGATCTGAGGAAATGATGGGCCTGGGGAGTGGGTACACACACCCCTTGCCTTCTCAGTAGCTGTCTGTGAAGCACAGATGTCAAGAACTAATGGATGGGCATGCAGACTATTAACGTAACTCCACAGGCAGGACAGAGTCACTGTGATAATTTCTAGAATATGGGCTATCTAATTATATCTTTAGTGTCTGGAATGTTAGAAGGACTGATGCAGCCTTGGGGCAGGATTCTGAAACTCAGTCCTATACAGAGTAACAGCAACTCAAGAGTGGTAACAGCTCTCTGTGGTAGCTGAGCTGTTGCTAGGAGCTTGGTTATTCAAAATAAAAGTCTGACTTCTGGACAGAGTGTATACTAGGTCGCCATGGTAATGGCTCCAGTTACTGAGGTGTGCAAATGCTAAGGTTAGCTTCAGAGCTTGGGTCTGGGAGCAGATACTCTCACAGCAGCCATGTTTCTGTTGTCTGGGGGGTAGGGGTAATATTGGGGAAAGTGGCAATTCCTTTGTTACACAGCTCCAAAAAGGCTGCTTTTTACGAGAGGCAAATGTAGGTGTTTTATCTTCTCCAGGACTTCTCAGAAACGTATGCTTTGTAACCTTGATGACAAGAGATGCTGGTTTTTTTCTCCAATACAACTATAAAGGTACCATGGTAACTGATACCAGTAAGATTCTTCTTCCTTTTTTTCCCTCAGTTGTCATTATAATTATGACAATTGCACCATACATTTTTAAATTTTTTTTAATTTTATAAACCAACTACAGTATCCACCCCACTTCTCTTCCTACTCACCCTCTCTCAGCTTTCCCCCACCCTCCATTCACTCTATCCAGTGACATCCTTTTATTGGATGTCACCAAAGTCAGGCATATCAAGTTCAAAGTCAGGCATATCAAGTTCAAAGTCAGGCATATCAAGTTGAGGTTGGGCCAAAACTCTCCCCGTGTCAAGACTGAGTAAGGTATCCCTCTATAAGGAATGTGCTCAAAAACCACTTCATGCACTAGGGATTAATCTTGGTCTCACCACCAGATGCCCCACAACCTGCCCAAACTGCACAGCTGTCATCCACATTCAGAGGGCCTAGTTCTGCCTGATGCAGGTCTGAAAGCTGTCAATCCAGTGAGCTTTCAGTAGCTTGGGTGAGCTGTTTCTGGAATTTCTCCATCATGATACTGACCACCCTGAATGTGTCCAATCTTATTTAATCTTAGATTCACCATATACATTTTAAGTATAGATTCTTAATTGATTTTGCTCTAATGTACAGATTCTTTAATTTGCCTTTGAACTTCTAGGGTGTTTTGGCTTGTCAATCGTATTTATATTTATAGAGGGGCTTTTGGAGTGTATGTGTAAAAACTTTATTTATTTTAGTCCTCCATCTTGATGATTTTATTCCCAGGAATTCTAAAATTTCAATGACACACTTACATACTCTTCACTTCTTTATTAAATGCAAAGGTAAATGGAGAGTGTAGAAAAGAAAAAAAACTTAAATAACTGCATTATATACAATGCTGATTAGAAGAAATTTTATATGTAATGCTTTTGGACAAATAAAATTCCAAATCCCTTTCTTCACTATGATTTTGATGTTTTCCCTCTAGTTTTGATCCCACTAGGAGTAGAAGGTGAGATTTTCATAGCTGATCTTGACATAATAATTTTGAGTGGTCCAAGTAGCAGATGGAGGAATAAATCAGTGTTCATTATTTCCTTAGAAACTACTTTCCTGATGAAAATATTTGCTGTACATGGATATCTGTATATAGAGATGTGAGTTAGAAGTCAAATGGCCCTGTCTGTTATTCCTAGAAGATTCTACTACATGTATAGACTCTATTAAAGAGTAAAGATACTCCCCAATGCTAATTGATAAATATCTACTCCCTCATTCTCACTTTTGAATCCTGTCATAATATCTGTTTCCCAATGTACTTTTTGTTTCCCAATGTGCATTTTGATTGGTAGTATGTTCTAATTTCTATGGGAATGCTGAACATGAATCTATTGGCATATGCACAATAGCATCCAGCCTTGTGCCTCTTCCAACAAATAGATAGCTGTTAGAAATCTTCTTTATGTTTGTTCTCCTCATTTTGTTTCCACTGATACATATTTTTTGTTTTGCTGTCTTCTGATGATTTGGAGCAACAAAACCCAGGGAGAATTCTAAGAAGCTTCAAAAAAGAAGAAAGTTTTCTCCGAGGACAGAACTAGAGCTATCCATCAGAAATTTCACATTTCCATGATTCTGCTGCCAGTAAATGGAGTCATTGTGCTTGTCATCAGGATATGCATGGTGCAAACACAGCATTAGGAGGATGTAGCATCATTTGGTAGACATAGCAGTTTCATTTATTGACTGTGTCTTTATTTTGCATCTCTTCACCCTTCAGGGAAAATCTGCCTATGTTAGCTTTCTTCTTCCAAGAACTAAAGTTTAGGACAAATCAAATACTGGAATACTCTATTTACTTCTCCTTACACAGTTATAATGTTTAATGTTATGGTTTATTTCTCTAATGCAAATAGAGAGGATCAGATACTTTTTCTAAAGTCAAAGTCTGAGTTGGTAGACAGAAATGCTTGATATAAAAAGTCTACTCCTGCACATGTGAAACTCTATACTTCTGAATAATTAAAACCAAGGACATGTATATATATATATATACATACATACATATATATATATAATAGCAACACACGGAGAGACTTTGTAGGCTATAGGAGGAATAGAAGTAACACATCAAATTTAGGCTTCATGTTTGGTATACATGGCTTTAAGGTATTACAATATCTCCTGGCATCTCATGTAAAATATTCCAAACTCTGGCATGAATGGCTTTCCTGCCCTTCACAGCTAGATTTTCTTTCTTCCTTTTCATACTAATTTTAAAAATTATTTTGTGAATGTATTTGCCATATCTCCAACACAGCAGATGTTAACTTCTCACTACATTTTTTGTCTTTACTATCTTGTCTTAGAAAATTTGAACTCTCTTTGCATTGCTTTCTGTGCAACAGAGAAACTCCTAGACAATCCACTATGGCCAGTTCAGTGCCATTTATTTAGATTTCTATGATAGAACCTCCTCTCCCTCATCTTAAAGAAACTTGATTTATATTGTAGCAGGACTTCCTGGAATTTGTTGTTTCTTTTGATTGTAACTTATAATGAAGGCATCTCCACCCTTTGATTCCTTCACTACACTGTGAGTTCTAAAAGGCCAGAATCAGTCTCTTATCTCCTGCAAAATGCAGTGACAGATGCATAGGGTGTAAGTAATACAGGTTAGCTGAATTAAGTCAAACAGTAAAATAATAATGTCAAATAAAACGGTGCAGGGACAGGTGAATAATCACTGCTGAGATGTGAGAATTTTTAAATCCCAAGAGTGTCAGCCACTTCACAGACCTTTACTCTTGAAAACTATATCAATCAGGGACCTATTTTCAATTGCATGGTGACAGGTTTACTCTCTGGCTATAATGATATGAAATATGTTGTATGTATAATTTATTGTAGTTCATAAAAAAACTGAAGCTAAAATTCCTGACAACAAAAGATACATTCATATATAATCAAATCAGCTAATGAAGGATGCTTACAATGCAATATTTTAATGCTGGGAATGTTATTGAAGAGCTCCTGTTTGTTCAGAAATTTTAAAGCTAACATAAATACAATTTTAGAATGTCCACACTTTTTGAGAAGAGACAAAGTATTATAATTTAGGCAGGACAGTGACAATTATACTCTATATCAGGAGATAAAATTTAAATTTTTCAGTGGCACACTCAAATTATCAATTGTTCACTCTGGCAGGAGATAATCCATAAGTAAGACTTTACTCTCAAAGATACTGTGCAAGCCAGCTTTCTGTTACCATAATAAGATAATGTGATAATTAATTTGTAAATAGGTAAGATTTATTTTAGTTAACAGTGTTACAGTTTAAGTCCAAGAATGGTCAGACCATTTGCCTTGAGTAATAGTGATAACAAATGGCAAAGGTATAGGGATTAGCATTTGCAGGATATACTGATAATTGGTTCATGATCTAACCAATGAAGTTTGCCTAGAGATCATAGGGCAGAGCTAGCCACTGGTTAACCATAGAAGTCAGGCAGTGGTGGCACACAGTTCTAATTCCAGCACTTGGGAGGAAGTAGTGGGAAGATCAGAAGTTCAAGGTCATCCTGGGCTACACAAGATTGACCAATTCTAAAAGAGATACAGAGTCAGACAGTGGAGGCTCACACCTTTAATTCCAACAAGTGGGAGATCTCATGCCTCTGATGATCCTTGTGCTTGGGAGGCACAGGCCTTTAATCCCGCACTAGAGAGTTGGAAACAAAACAAGATGTGGCTGGGCAGAGGAAGGAATGTAAGGCCAAAGGAGACAGGTGCTCCCTCCACTTCAGCCTAAGGAATCTGTAGAGGTAATATGTCTCTCAAGTGGCTTACTTCTTTATCGCTCTGATCTCTCAGCCCTTACCCAGATTTCTGGCCCCAGGTTTTTATTATTAGGGCAAATTAGAATTTGCTCTACAGTGGAGCATGGAATAAACCATGCCACAAACAAGGAGCAGAGGGATGAAGCAGCTGGCAGATATAACCAAATCTTTGTTGAAAAGACAAATATACAAAGAATGCCCCTTATTCTGAAACTCTACCAGTTTTTCTAAATACTTTCTTGAGAGCAAGTATTTGAAACCTGGATTATTAAAGAATCTTTATTCAAATTTAGCCAGTTAAAGCGATTACACATATGCATATGTGTAGTTCTTTCTGACTCCCAAGTCACCCGAATTTTCTTCTATAGGAATATATTTAAACTCTCAGAGGGAACTTGACTATGTTCAATTTTTTTATCTCCTCTTTAACTTTAACATGAAGACATAACCTTTTGGTATTTGTTACTAGTCCAGATACTAAAGTATTTATTGTTAATTTTGCTAGTACATATGACCATAAAGTAATACAGAAGAGTAATTTTCTAAAATTAAATATGCCTTCCTGATGAATTCTCATTCTACTCATTATGTTTGTTGTGGGGGAAGAACTATGCAGTGTGTGTATGTGTGTGTGTGTGTGTTGATTTGTTGGTTACAATCAGCTATTAAAAGTTTCTCTTCATCCTCTTCATAAAAAAAAACCAGTGTGGAGAATAACATTTGGTCCTAGAAGTATAGGATTACTTTTACTTATGAACCAAAAGAAGGATCCAATACATAGGTATTGTCAGTTATAATTCAATCTCCAGAACTGACTTTGCTGAGGGGAAAGTAAGTTATCTACCCTACATTATTTTCTTTATGCAACTTATTCTGTGAGAATTGTAGATATGCATAGAATGTATTATGCTGAGGTTATCCCTATGCCTCCCTACTTAGTGTTCTATACTCAAATGTTATAATTAGCATGTACTACTGATGAAAATAGCTCATATTCTTAATGTTTAACACAATTTTTCCTCTCTGCCCAATTTATATTATAGCACATTGTCCCTCTTTTAACAGTATCGGCAAAAGTAAGAGTATGTTTGTTAGTGTTAAAATTCATTTACTTATTTTTTTTTGATGCTTTGAGTGAGTGCCCAAGACAAATTCCATTACCTTAGCCAGGTAAACTGTTATTGGGAATATGTGTTTATACTAAGCCTCTATAAGCCTACTTCTGTTTTTGTTGTTTGTTTGGGTGTGTGTGTCTGTGTATATGCCTCCACAAACTATTACTGAGGCACAGGATCACTTTTCTCACTTTTGAATTCATTTTTATTTTATTTTTAAAGAAGTGATAATTTTGAGATAGACCCACTGTATAGTCCAGGCTAGCCTAGACCTTATTTTAAATACTGTTATGAGCTTGCCCTCATAGCAATAGCCTGTCTGAGCCTCCAACCTGATAGATTTAGAGGCATAAGCCACCATGCCCACCTAGCTGGATTCCTTACATACTAGAAAGAGAGAATTAAAACCAAAACCAAGCCAACCAACATAAAAAAAATGCATGTGACATTTATTACTTACTAGTAGAATTATAATTATTTTTTGTATTGCTACAAGACATTATATTTAGATCTGTTACTCTACTCTGAAAATATTTTACTGTGACACTCCTTACAAAGGCCTGTATTGAAAGGAAAACATGAAAGACATAGGGAAAATTGACACCCTGCACTGGTATGATGACACATATTTTAGACATCATTTTTAAAAGTCCAACTGGTTTTGCTAGAGCAAAAAAATTTGGAATAAAGGGAGGATTTTCGTTTTTCATTATCTACCACCAGGCTGACATTCAATTTCAAAAGGGCAACTAATTAGCCAACTCCATTTGATTTGAGATTAGAAAAGTTACCATCAGTGGTGAGGAAACCCTAGAGGATTACACAGTTCTTTGCCACTTCAAATATTTCCAACATTCCTGATTTTTCCAGCCTCTGTGTCTGTAACCAGCTTCACACAGGTTTTGAACAGACTTCTAGGGAGGCAACTTGGTGCATTTAATGTGGGATTTGCTTTTTGTTTCTTTTACTTCCGTCATGAATTTTTTGTCCATGCACCTTTAAGTGACTCTTGGAACCTGTAGTACTGAAACCCAGGTCTCTCAGAAATGTCTGAAAAACAGTAATTGTGAAAGCACTCTTGATCAAAACCAATAGATAAATATGTTTTCCTTTTGCTACTCATTTAGCAAACATTTCTAAATGTAGTTTAAAATACTGTTAATTTTTTTGGAGTAGCAGCCACCAGCTGTGTCTTTCTATTACTAATTTTTGTTTTCCAGTGTAACTTCTCTTCCTTGCTTCAATTCTCTGGTACCAATCTCTCCACCCACACTATGGGAGGAAAAAAGGGAGATAATTGCATATAAATGTTCAACTTGGGCTTTGTTCTTTGTGAACTTTGGCTGAGGCTAAGATACCAAGAAAACAATTTTCAAGGAAAAGAACAAATAAATATTTCTTGTACTACCATTATTTGTTTTTACATGCTGAGAGGTCCTTCACTTTTAGGACTATTCAGAGAGATATTTTATTTCTTTTGTTTTAGTTCTAAACCTCACAAAGGTTTTTGCTGGGCTGCACTAATCAGAGAAGTGTTCTTTGCTAAGGTTATGTTGACAACTATGTTCTTTTTTCCCAAAGCTGCATCAAATTCAGTTTCCTATGAGTTCTGAGTACATTTGTATTGAAATTAGATTCTGCTCCAGAATGAGATGCAGAAAAATCTCAATTTCTGTAGAAAGTTACCTTCATCAAGGTCATCCATTACTGAACCATCAAAAGTTTTCTATTGCATTATCTTGAAAACAGCTTAGTAGCTTGGTTCTGTATCTTTGAAATTTTATATTTTCTTAAAAAATGTGAAATCACCAAGTCTATTTCCTTTATTCTTGATGGGCTTAAATTTAAAGCAAAAGAGAAAAATCAAAGAAAAAGACTGCTTTCGCTCTTCGCATGTTATATTTGAGGTAAGTCACATTTATTCAATGTAAGTATTTGATAGAAAGCATGAACATATAGCTTGGTGTTAATACTCTACCATTTATTGCTGCTATTATTGTCAGAGTTATCTGCAAGTAAAATAATACATCATATTAATGAATGAGATGGGGTCACACTACTTCCACTTTAATAACCTGGACATCTAATGCCCTGTTCTTTCAGGGTGGCTGGTGTAAGCACAATATTTTAAAGATGAAGAACATCATATCTAAAAAGGAGAGCAGGGAATGCAAATTGCTCATGCTCTCTATTCTAGTCAAATGTTCCAAATGAGCCCATTTTAATAACAAGAATGAATTGAGAACTTTCTATTAAATTAACATTTAATACATAGGCAGAAATTTGAATAGAAATGTACAAATTACAAAACACTAATGAGAAGGGTTAAAAGAACACTCATACATGAAATTATATGTTAGTTTTTAGGTCTAAAATTAATGAAATGATTTGTATTTTTAAATAACAGGTGCAGAGTTATAACAGACTCTTGGCCATCATCTAACAATTCTGTTCTGAAATATTAAGACCACTCATCTTGGTGTGGCAGCAAGAGAGTTGCTTATCTCTTAGTGTTTGTGTGTCTGTTCAGGGAGTAAAGTCTAATGTTGTTAGAACATGTGACCCTGCAATCATATCCAGCCTCAAAAGTCTTCAGGAAACTTGAGTCAAGGGTAAATTCTCCACTAAAACCAGAAATATCTAACTATTCACACTTTGATATGCATGAGTAAGGATGACTGACAAAAAGAAATATGATAAATTAAAAATAAATGATGAGGGGCTGGAGAGACGGCTCAGCAGTTAAAAGCACTGACTGCTCATTCATAGGACCTGAGGTTTAATTCCCAGCACCCACATGTCAGCTAATAACTGTCTCTAACTTCAAGATCTGGCTCCCTCACAGACATGCAAACAAGCAAAACGCCAATGCACATAATATAATAAACATATTTTTTAAAAAAACAAATGATGAGATAAAGGAAATAAGAACACTAAAATAGAAATAATGAAATGAAGAAGAATGCATCTGTATAATCAATAACAATATAGGAGTGAGGGGGTTTAAGATCATGATGGGAAAAATCATGAAGACAACTGACCAAAGCTAATGGGAGCTCATGAACTTTGGATTGAGATCTGGGGAGCATATATAGAACCACATTAGGCCTTCTTAATGTGGGTAACATTTGTGTGGCTTGATCTGTTTGTGTGTCCCATGTCAATGGGATCAGGACTTATCCTAGGCATATCAGCAGGCTTTTTAGAATCCCTTCCCTTTTGTGTGATGCCATACTCAGTCTTGATGTGGGGGTGGGGTGTTCCTGCCCCAATTTGCTATGCCAATCTGGATTGACTACCCAAGTAAAGCCTTATCCGCATGAGAAGTGGTTGAGGGGTGGGATGTGGGGGAGAGGGAGGAAGCAAGGAAGGTGAAACTTTGGTTGGTATGTAAAATGAGTAAATAATCAAGAACAATAAATAGTAATTAAAATTTTTTGAGCCTTTGAGATGACTAGGCTACAAGTGGTTGCGACACATGCCTAATGACCCAAGATCCATTTCTAGAATAATGCTAGAAGGAGAGAACTGACTCCAAAATGGCCTCTAACCTTCACATGCACTGTATGTCATGGACATGTCTGAACACACCCCTCAGATACATACAAAGCACATATGCAATAATAATATCAAATAAGCTTTTAAATATCAAAATTATTGTATGCTTATACTTTCTAATGATTCTAAGCAGAAATTGCTTTCAATCTACAGCAAAATGTTATAAGGCATAGTCTATTATAACTTTTATATATAAGCATATGGAAACTGAGAATATTGCTCTTATGCCTCAGAGTATGTATCTAAACATCTGGTATTGGCTGCTAGGTTTCATGCAGCTAAATACTACACATGCTGCCTTATAAAGAACTTTCAGGTACATTTATCTATATGTAAACAATTTACCCTCTTTGAACATTTTGTTTATTATGTATATGTGCATTTTGCCCACATCTACATATGTGTTCCTGTGGAGGGAAGAAGATCTCCAGAGACTAGAGTTTCAGGCTACTGTGAGCTGTCGTGTAGGTACTGCGAATTGAAGGTATATCCTTTGGAAGAGTATCAAGTGCTCTTAACTGCTGAGACACCTCTCAAGTACAAACTTTACTTTGTATAGATAAGGCATCTAAATCTATACAAAGCATTTAACTAATCTAATATTCCAAAGCTAGCAAATATTGCTTTTAAATCCAAGTATTTGTTCTTTCCAGTGATCATCATTTGTTTTTTGTTTTTGGTTTTTTTTTTCAGTTTTAACACCAAAGATTAGTATGGTCCTTGGTCCTCATGAATTTGTATTCTACAACCTCTACATACATTTTTAATTGAAGCAACAATCCATTCTCTCAAGGAGTTAGACCTTAGCTCCAAACCTCTGAGCAGTGACTAATCTCAATTTATATTGTTTGGGAGTAAACAGTTTACTGACTTTTTTCTTGTACCAACACTATGCAAATTTAGGAACAGGGGTATTTGAAATAAAAATATGCTTATCATACATCAACAATCATGAAGCATATTTGCTGCTTGCATTGGAACCTGGGGTCAGCACACGAGTGTGTTGCTTTTTTATTTTTTAATCACGTATATAGTCACATCAAAGAGATGTCTGTTGCTTCCTATGTACCAATTAATCCTCAAGTTGGAAATTCATGAAGGGCAGACAGCTTTTAAATCATTATTTTATCTTCTGCAAATGTAGTCAAATCAAATGCATTGGGATTTAGGCCATTTTGATCTAGGAAAATAGATATTTTCTTATCTTTTAGTTTCTGCATTTATTCAACTATCACTCAGAGATTTGTGTCATTTAAATAAATAAAAATCAAGTGCTGTGGTCATTGTTTTAAACACAATGCTAGCATTTTTATATAGTTACTTGTTATGTACTCTAGTTGCCCTTACAGAGACATACATATTTAAAATCCCTCCCCATAGGTTAGGCAGCAGCTCCTTCTGCTTGAGTTAGAAAACTCCCAAAGTAGGTTTGGTTTGAGATGTAGGTGAAATGAGGCTCAGCATAAACTATGGTGTTATAAAAAGACACACACACACACACACATGGATCCACCAAAATTTCCTTTTCTCTCTAGAGGGAAGCTGCCTTCTTCTAAATGAAGCCACCACTCAGCTGGGTTTCAACTATTGTATTTTCCTCTACATTTAAGTTCATATTCACAATGCTTTTGAATTTGCACGAGAAAATCAGATCAAGCTCCAGATTCTGAGCTGGGCTATGTTCACAGGTACATTGACATTTCCATGAATACTCAATTTATTCCAACAAGAGATTTATTCAGTGCCATCAACTAAAACTGAACACATTGTGCCAGCCTTACCCAATTATTTCAGTAATGCTCCACTCCATGCACTGAACAAATCTATTTTTGTGATTCTGCAGAAAGGCATATGTCACATAGAGACAAAAATTCATAAAACACTCAACTTTCCGAACCTAGTTAGGTATCTCTTTAAATTGAAATTTGGACAATTTTATGAGGGGATGCAAACATATTAAAAACAGACCTTAGAAACAGGCATTTGATGGACACTTTCTATCATTATGTTCTTGCTGTAATTATTTTCTCAGAAAAATTACCCATATTCTATTCCATGTACAATGTCTGCTAATTTGGAACTCTATAAAAGTATGTACCATGGTGGTGATTCTCAGGAGAATAGAATGTTAAAGAATTTTAAATCAGTTTGATGGACTAAAGTAAGCCCAGGAGTGTACTGAATCCATCCCTAGTAATTCTTAGATAGAGAAATGCATGTCTGGAGAATTAGGGAGACTTCTCTAGCTAGCATGCAAAGACAAAAGCAGAGCTAACATACAAATCAAGAGTCACACTAAATAAAAATGGTGATTTTAAGAATAATGATAATGCTAGGTAGGGATCTTGATAACAAAGATAAACACAATTTTTAAATGCACTCCAGTTTTATAATTACCATTAATTTATTTTAGGTTTTACAGTGCCATAGAATCAATCAAGGATGTATATAGAAAATTAAAGTTTGGACACCAGAGCACTGTAAGGTAAACCTAGAGCCAGGGGTTGACTTGGTGGACTGGTGAGCTCTAAGCATGGTCTGGTTTCAGTTCCTCACTGCACCTGGTTTTGTTTTGTTTTGTTTTACTGTGTTCTAAGTTTTGATATTTTTTAATAACAAAACATTTCTCAGAATTCTTTACTGGACTGTGTAAGAGCCAAAATTGATTGATTTCCCTACCTTGTTTTATTTTTTTATATCCTGCTTTGCCTTCTTCCTGTGTTGAATGACATTTCAAAACGTAGACTGTTTTCTAAATGAGCCACACAGTGAGTCAATATCATGCTGTAGGGTGCAGAAACCTCTTACCTACTTGGACTAATTCATGAAATACACCCTGGCTTTTTAACCTAACTTATAATAGGTTTAAGAACTTTGTAGAAATCTCTAAAAGGTCAGATTACAGCTCAAAGCCAACATGTAGTAATGAAGTACAACAAAGAGTTGATAGGGATCACAGAAAACATATGCCACAACGAGAGAAGAACAAGTATGTTCATTACTGAAACTGGGGACAACATCATATCTCATATTCTGTTTAATTCATCATTTGGTCTGATTTACTGCTTCAGACAATGGAAAAGCAGCTAGATTCTGAAATAAATTTATTATTTTTTCTTTTGCTGAAACTTTATCTGGCTTATGTATTAATCTACAGGCAATATTGAAGGTAGCACTCCATGAGCGTCAGCATTTCCTGGTTTACATATTTTGTGACTAGAGACTGAACTATTTGAGCCTCATTTATGTATGTGGATATGAAAAGGCATACCTATGTCTATGTTCACTCCTCCAAAAGATAAATACTTGTCTAAAAAATTAAATCAAATTGGATGATAACTTTATTATTTAAGGTTTTTTCCTCATGACTATATGAAAAGAAATATACATTTTTTTCTCTTTCAAATTATAGGGGATAATCTCTTTCCTGTCACCGTGAATCACACAGAAGCTCTCTGCTATTCTCTTAGAAGTCATTCATCTTTGACATTCTTTTTTCCAACATTCACAATATTTTAGATTTATGTTTCCACATGGATCTCTACTGTAGATTATAGGGAAAAACCTTATTTTTATGTTGAACATAAAAAATGTATCTGCCTGCAAATGTTAGCTTCAATAATACTGTGATGGTGCTGAAGGTGCTAATTCCTGCTCCTAGGAGACACTCAGTCCCACAGTGCTGAATCAAACAGTTCACATTAGCCTCAGATTGAGTGTTGAAGCTGGTAGCGACTCCCAAGATTCTTATGGTCTTTCCATCACTGGTTTGAAGCACCCATCACTTATGTGTTGGGTTCATTTAAAGGCTAAGTACATTTGTCATTTTGCTTCACCCGATCGAGTCAGAAGGGAGTTTCACGTCAAGCGTGCATGAAGGCACTGTGTTTTCAAGGCTCATTATATAAACTATGAAAAAAATAAAATATGCAGGGCTTAAGACATAGTATATGAGTAGTTTTACATTCATGTTGTATATTTCTGAAATATTATAGTTTCCTTTGCCTAATGGAGGAGACATTCATCCATCGTGACTTAAATCTACTGTGAAAAACTTTATTTTTATGTTTCTTTAAATTAGGGTATATCCAAAAGTTAATACTGACATTATTTAGATACTTAAAAATATTTCGTTACCTAGAGACACCTATTTCTCTCAGCTTTTCAGGTAGAAGAGAGCAGTTGTAGGTAACTGTTAGTCTGTCTCTACTGTCTTAGTTATGACTGCATCACTTTTTTATTATACATCTATTAAGGGACATTTAGGACTTTCACAAATAAAGAGAAAAACAGCTGTAACATAAGCAATGTTTATAGAAAAACAATTAATTGATATAAAAGTGGATTTTGTTTCTTCTACTTGAAATAGAACTTTAAATGAAAAACTCCAGGTTGAAGACAACTATACAGAATAGAAATCGCATAAGTGCCTGAGGGTCCTGTTCATATAGTTTCTCGTAATAAACCATGGAAAACAAAAACCTTTTCTTTCCTAATTTAGAATGAATTCCCAGTGCTTACTTTTGTAGTCCTTTGTTCAGCTTTCTTTACACATGTCTTTCTCAGACATTATGCTCATAGTTTATGAAGCCTCAAAATTGAAACCTTCCGAGCCTATGGTGATTTTGTTTCTGGATGTCTAAAGGGGTATGTAGCATTTATAATAATCTTGGTAAATATTTATAGAAAGAAAAAGAACAGAGAAAAGGAAGGAGAAGGGAAAATGATGTGGAAGAAGCAGGATAGAGACCGTTAATGGGACTATATATTTAGAGAATCAATGCTGGGGATGTAGGCAGAAGGATCATCTACCATTTCAGAAGTTTGTGTGCAGCACTTAGCCCATATAAAATGGGTGGAAGAGACACAGACCTGGTGTCACAACTTCAAACTTATCTTCCACTTCAGACAGTCTAGGCCCACCTGGGATAAATTATACCCTATCTCCAAACACCAGAAAAAAACTTGCACATCTAGAATAGTAATCACAATATCTAAGTAGAAAATGTCAAGTATTTCAAATATGTGGCTATAATAAACTGGTGGTATTCATAAACACACACACACACACATTCAGTTTCCCCTTTCTACACTCCTCTATGCCCCCCTCTTTCTCCCCCAGATCAACTCCTGCTCTACATATTCTCATCATTGCAGAATAAAATGCTTCTGGCTCATTCTAATAATCAGTAAGTCTTTCCAGTAGTGAATGCAATTGCTAAATACATATAAATTAGCCCCAAAATTTTTAGTTTTTAATTTTTTTTGGCTAATATTGAGGCAAAATTATAATAAATAGGAGCAAACATGTTAGTGTGTTTTTCTGAAATTTGAATTTTTCCCATCTTATTCTTTATTTCCTTTCAAATTTAAATAATATTTCATGCTCAAGTAAGAAAGCAGAAAATTAAGCTAATAAAGACCATTGCATAAAATTAAAATATTTTGCCTTAAAGTTCTAAGATCTTTGTATGCATATTTAAATGTCTATTCAGACATTTTAAAATATTATATAGCACAAATATGCAAATATTTTTGAAATACGATTTTTAAATTGAAGCTACTGTATCTTTTTTCTTTTTTTAAGTTTTTCCTCAGGAAAGAGCACATTAATTTTTTTTTATTCAACACTAAATTTTTATCCCTGAAAACATACATACAAATGACATTACACAGACTGGGCACCTATCAAAATATAGATATTTACATATGTATATTGCACATAACAGCAATTAATTAAAAAGGCTACAAATTTGAAGAAGAGCAGAGTGGGTATTTGGGAAGGCTTGGAGAGAGAAATGGGAAGGAGAAACAATGTAATTGTACTATATCTCAAAAGTAAAAGGAAAGTAAGCCTCTGGTTTTGATAGCAATAGAAGAGTTAAATCTGACTATCCTTTGCACAGATAATGACTTAGTCTAGCTGCAAGCACAGCATTCTATTTGCTGGCACTGGAGAACAACCATAGAGTGCTGTGAAACATGCCTGACCTGTCTACAAGAGCTAACGTAAGAATAAACAATAGAGTGAGTCTGGTGTTCCTATAGCTGGAGTGGGGTTCGAAGGGTCAGTCCAGGGTGTTTCTGATCCCATGCTGTTCAGTGGTTGTGGTTTGCCGCTTGGGCATGTTTGGCTTTTTTTCTTGTTTGTTTGTTTAGAGACCACTAGTGAGTGAGTACATCCCCTGCTTATCTCTCTGAGTTTGTGATACCTCTCTCAGGAGGATATTCTCCAAATCCATCCATTTGCCTGCGAATTTTAGGATATCTGTTTTTCTTACTGCTGCGTAGTATTCCACTGTGTAGATGTACCACAGTTTGTTAATCCATTCTTCAGTTGAGGGACATCTAGGTTGTTTCCAGGTTCTTGCTATTACAAATAATGCTGCTATGAACATAGTTAAGCTAATACCTTTGGAGTGTGAATGTGCCTCTTTAGGGTATACACTCAGAAGTGGCATTGCTGGGTCCTTGGGGAGATTGATTCTCAATTTTGTGAGAAACCGCCATATTGAATTCCAAAGTGGCTGAACAAGCTTACACTCCCACCAACAATGGAAGAGTGTTCCCCTTGCTCTGCATCCTCTCCAACATGGGCTGTCATCTGTGCCTTTTATCTTAGCCAATCTAACAGGTGTTAGGTGGTATCTCAAAGTTGTTTTGATTTGCATTTCTCTGATGGCTAAAGATGAAGAGCACTTTTTCTGGTGCCAGACTCACTCTTAAGGGAGGGGGGACAAAACTGGATTTGGCCAGGAGTGAAGACTGATCCAAGCATTATTGGGTCAGTGGGACCATAGGACTGTCTGCTCCCTGCCCAGGGAGGGGATGTGGAGTTGCAGAGAAGAAAAATGACCAGATGTGGTGGGAGGAGGAAGGGACCTTGAATAAGGATATACAGGGATGGAAAAAAAATTCAGAGGGAAAGCTGAACACAAAGTAAATATATGTGTAGCAATCTTATTTGCATTAGCACCCTTGATAAGCTGTGCTTATGATTCTTATCCTCTTTGTAGTTATTGTTAACTTTTCTGCATTTTAAATTCATTTTACTGTTTTTTTGATAATTACAAAATAAAGAAGGAAAAAAAAAAGAATAAACAATAGAATGCATAGCTGAAACAGTAGACCTTTATTCCTCACAGTTATGTATGCAGAAGCAGAGTTCACTCTCAGGCTTCTTTTTTTTTTTTTTTTTTTTTTTTTTTTTTTTTTTTTTTTTTTTTTTTTTTTTTTTTTTTTTTTTTTTTTTTTTTTACAGGTGGTTGGGCCTCACATTTTCGTGTGTGCCCTTAAGTTCTTTGAACACTTTAGAGGAGAAAATTTATGCTGGGATCACTACATCTTCTTATAGTAACATGATTTCTTCCATTCAATTACCCCCATTCCAGATGGTGTGTAAACTTAATCCAATTGATTGGTCCCTTCTCCCTATATAGTCAAATTTGGAGTTAGACATTAGCTTAGTTCCTTTGGAAGAACACAAACATTCAATCCAAAACAACCCTGAATGACAATATTTTGTTCACATTATTTGCTGGATATTCTCTTTAAGAAGATTCTTTCCCAAATATAAATGTTTTTGGGCAACAGAAAGCTTGTGCCTTACTTGGCTGTGTTTGTGCTTACATAGCCATGTAGCTGACTACAAGTTATTAGCATTCCAAAAGAGGGATATATAACAGAGTACTTAAAAAAAAAAAACTCTCCAAAAACATCATCGAACAACATAGAAGGCCTATTAAAAATACAGTATGCTAAAAACAGGAAACAGGACATTTTATCACATTTACTTCATAATATTGTATAAAGCTGTAGAGGTCAGGACAAAGTCCTGCTGTCTCTCTCTCTCTCTCATACACACACACAATCTGGAAATAAACTTTGGATCAAATGCTCTTGGATTCAAATGTGATGAAGTTGCTATTTGTTTTTCTGTTTGTTTGTTTTGATTTTGGTTTGGTTTTTTTTTTTGAAACAGACTTTTTCTGCTTAACAGTCCTGGCTATCCCCTGGAACTCAGATTGTAGATCAAACTGGCCTCTAACTCACTGTGATCCACCTGGTTTTTACCTTCCACATGTTGGGATTAAAGGCATGCACCACCAGCAGCTTGTGAAGATGCTAATTGTAATCTTTAGGGAAAGAAAAATATGTTTGCACTAGGTGGTTTGAGGAACACTGGAAGCTTACAGGAGAATGAATATCTCTCCTCTCCTCCAAGTCTAATCCCCCAATCTTATTACCACATCAACAGCAGACCACCTACTGTGGCCTACCTGTCCTCTCTACCCTCATTTCTAGTGGATCTCACAGATCCCCTATAAACTTCATTTCTGCAATTTATTGCTTTTTTCCATCCTCAGTCCACTTAACCCAGGGAAGCAGGTCAGCTGACTTCAGGTGTTCAACTCTCCCTCAGCTCCTCTAAAACCAAACCTCAAACAGACCACCAGCTGCAGCATCTCTCCTACTGCACCCCTGCCTCATCTCCTCTAGATCATACACATCTTCACCTCTTAACTTTTCACCTGCTCATTGCATTATTCCAGACCCCAACTTCAGCAGGTATTCTCTGTGAACCCACAGGCCACTCTGGCCAGCTAAATAGGCAGATCTTCACTTGTCTCTCATTTTTTTTTGTTTTTTTTAAATTTTCTTTATTTTTGTGGGTTTTTTATTTAAATTTTAAAATTCACTTTACATACTAACCACAGACCCTCCTCCCAGTCCTTCTCTGACTCTGTCCCTCTGCCCTAGCATCCCTCACCCCCACCACCCATCCCCTCCTTCAAAAGCATAAGGCCTCCCATGGAGAATTAGCAAAACCTATCCAATTGAGGCAGGACCAAGCCCTTCCTCCAGTCATCAAGGCTGAACAAGTCATCCCACCATAGATAATAGGCTATAAAAGCCAGCTCATGCATCAGGGATAAATCCTGATCCCACAGCCAGGGGCCACTGAAACAGACCAAGCTATACAACTGTGTCCCCTTTGCAGAGGGCCTAGCCTGGCTCCACAGTTGTTGGTCTAAAGTTCATGAGTTCTCTATCAAGTCACCTCTTTCATTGTTCTCTCACTCAGCACCTGTTCCAGCTAGATCAGCCAGTTTCATCATATTCTTCTCATCTCCCATTCCCTACCCCTTGATCACCCCCCTTCATTCCTAGTTTACTCAAGAAAACTCATCCATTTCTGGTTCCTAGAGCAATCTCTGCATCCCTCTTAAGATCCTTCTTGTTACCTAGCCTCTCTTGAGCTATGGGTAGTAGTCTTTTTATCCTTTGCTTTACATCTAGTATCTACTTATGAGTGAGTGTGTACCATGTTTATCTTTCTGAGTCTGGGATAATTTGGGATGAGATTTTCTAGTTCCATCATTGACCTGCAAATTTTTTTCAGCTAAATAGTACTCTGTTGTGTAAATGTACAACATTTTCTTCAACCACTCTTCAGTGGAGGAGCTTCTAAGTTGTTTCCAGGTTCTTGTTATTATAAATAATGCTGTTTTGAACATAGCTAAGGAAGTGTCCTTGTGGTATGATTGAGTATCCCTTGGATATATGCTCAAGAGTGGCATCATTGGGTCTTAAGGTACATTGATTTCCAATTTTGAGAAGTTATCACACTGATTTCCAATGTGGTTGTACAAATTTGCACTCCCACCAACAGGGAAGGATTTTTCCCTTGTTCCACATCCAACATAAACTGTCATCATTGTTTTTGATCTTAGCCATTCTGAAAGGTGTAAGATAGGATCTCAGAGTAGTTTTAATGTCCATTTCAAAGATGGCTAAAGATGTTGAAGAATTCTTTAAATGTCTTTCAGCCTTTTGAGATTCTTCTGTTGAGAATTCTCTGTTTAGATCTGTAGCCCATTTTTTAATTGGGTTATTTGGTATTTTAATGTCCAGTTTCTCAAATTCTTTATATATTTTTGAAGATCAGATGTGGGGTTTGGAAAGATCTTTTTTTATCCTCTAGACTGTCTTTTTGTCTTATTGATCATGTTCTTTGTCTTACAGAAGCCTCTTAGTTTCAGGAGGTCCCATTTATTTGTTGTTGTCTATGCCTGCACTACTGATACATTTAAGAAGTGACTTCCTATGCCAATGTGTTCTAGGCTACTTTCCACTTTCTCTATTAGATTCAGTGTAAGTGGATTTATGTTGAAGTCTTTGATCTACTTGGATTTGAGTTTTGTGCATGATAGATATAAATCTATTTGCAATCTTCTATATGTTGCTATACAGTTATGCCAGTATCATGTGTTGAAGATGCTTTATTTTCCAATTGTACAGTTGCTGTGGGAATATGCTCTTGTACACTGTGAATATTTGTCACTAGAAATATTGGTTTAATGAAGTTCTGATTGGCCAGAAGATAGGCAGACATTAAGTATAAATAGGATGAACAGACAAGGAGAATCCCCAGAAGAGGAAAGGCAGAACAAATAACAGCCAGATGCAGAGGAAGTAAGATAAAAATGCTACACTGAGCAAAAGGTATCAAGCCATGTGGTTAATCATGGATGAAAATGATGGGTTAGTTTATGAGTAAGAGAAAGTACTGAGCCTGAGCAATAGGCCAAACATTTTATAATTAATATAAGATTTTGTGAGATTATTTGGGACTAAATGACTGCAGGACTCACTGGATAGAACAGAGAAACTTCTGACTACATACAGTTTTGGCCTTTTTGTCAAAAATTAGGTGTTCTTAGGTGTGCAGAGTAATGTCAGAGTCTTCAGTTCTATTCCATTGGTCCACATATAGGATTTTATGCTATTATGAAGCTTATTTTATTACTATAGTTCTATAATAGAGCTTGAAGTTAGGGATAATGATACCTCCAGAAGTTGCTTTATTATACAGAATTATTTAACTATTCTGTGTTTTTTGTTTGTTTTTGAACATGAAATTGAGTATTATTCTTTTGAGGTCCATAAAGAAGTCTGTTGGGATTTAGATGGGGATTGCATTGAATATGTTGACTGCTTTTGGTAAGGTTGCTATTTTTATTATGTTAATCTTACCTTTCCATGAGCATTTTCTGATGTCTTTTTAAATTTTTTTCTTCAAAGTGTTAAAGATTTTATCACTCAGGTCTTTCACTCCTTTGGTTAGAGTTGTACCAAGGCATTTTATATTATTTGTGAATATTGTAAAGGGTGATGTTTCACTGATTTATTTCCTGGACTGTTTATCATTTGTGTATAGGAGGCTACTGATTTTTTGAGTTAATCTTTATTTCACCACATTACTGAAGGTGCTTATCAGCTATTGAAGTTCCCTGATGGAAATTTTTGGAATCAGTTATGTGTATTATCGTATCATCTGCAAATATCAAAACTTTGACTTCTGAATTTTCAATTTGTATTCTATTGATATCTTTTTATTGTATTATTGTTCTAGCTAGAGCGTTGAGTACTATATTGAACAAATATGGAGAGAGTGGACAGTCATTTCTTGTTTCTGAATTTAGTGGAATTGCTTTTAATTTCCATTTAAATAGATGTTAGCTGTTGGCTTGCTGTATGTATATTACCTTTATTATGTTTAAGTATGTATGTTCCTTGTATCCCTGATCTCTCCAAGACTTTTATCATGAATGAGTGTTGGTTTTGAGGAAGGCTTTTCCAGCACTTAATAAGATGATCATGTGTTGTTTTTTTCCTTTCAGTTTGATTATATGGTGAATGACATTGACAGATTTTCATATGTTGAACCATTCCTGCAACTTTAGGATGAAGACTACTTGATCATGGTAGATAATTATTCTGCTGTCTCCTTTGACTTGATTTGTTAGTATTTTATTGAGTATTTTTGCACCAATGTTCATGAGGGAGACTGGTCTGTAATTTTCTTTGTTGAATCTTTGTGTGGTTTTGGCATCAGGGTAACTGTAGCCTCAGATAAAGAATTTGTCAATATTACTTTTGTTTCTATTGTGTGGGACAATTTGAGAAGTATTAATGTTAGCTCTTCAGGTAAAATTCTGGCTCTGGGCCTTTTATAATTGGGAGACTTTTTAATGGCTGTTTCTATTTCCTTATGGGTTATAGATCTATTTACATTGTAAAATTTAATTTTGGTATGGTATATAGTACCTATCCAGAAAATTATTCATTTCTTTTAAATTATCTTGCATTGTTAAGTACAGCTTTTGAAGTATGATCTAATGTTTCTCTGGACTTTCTCATTGTCTGTTATGTACCCTATTTGTTTTCTGATTCTGTTAATTTGGATATTTTATTTCTGTTTTCTGGATAGTTTGAATAAGATTTTGTCTGTCTTGTTAATTTTCTCAAATAATTAACTCTTTGTTTTATTGATTTCTGTATTGTTCTCTTTGTTTCAATCATATTGATTTCAGCCCTCATTTTGATTACTTCCTGGTATCTATTTCTTCTGGGAGAGTTGGCTTCTTTTTATTCTAGAGCTTTCAGGCATGTAGTTAAGTTGCTAATGTAACAATACTCCAACTTCTTTATGTAGTCATTTAGTGCTATGAACTTTTAATTCTTAATGTCTCATTAATTTGGGTACTTTGTGAATTCTAGACAGTCTTCAATTTCTTTATTTCTTTCTTGATTGAGTGGTGATTTAGTTGAGCATTATTCAGTTTCCTTGAGTTTTTAGACTTTCTGTAATTTCTGATGCTGATGAATTCTAATTTTGAGCCATGGTGATCTGATAAAATACAGGGAATTATTCTAGGTGGTTTTTTTCTTTTTGATCTATTGGGATTTGCTTTGTGACTATGTGGTCAGTTTTAGAGAAGGTTCCATGAGGTGCCCGAGAAGAAGGTATATTTTAGTTTGGGTGAAATGTTCTTTAGCTATATATTAAGTCCATTTGAGTAATAACATGTGTTAGTTCCCTTATTTCTCTGTTAAATTTCTGTCTGGCAGACCTGTCTATTGGCAAGTGGAATGTTGAAGTTTCCCACTATTATTGTGAGGTTTGATATGTAATTTAAGCTTTAGTAATTTTTTTACAAGGATAGGTGCCCTTCTATTTGGAGCATAATTTTTCAGCAGTAAGACTTCATCTTGATGGATTTTTTTCTGTGATGAAAATGCAGTGTTCTTATTGATGTACTTTGACTAATTTTAGTTTGAAGTCTATTTTGTTAGAAATTAGGGTAGCTTTATTCTTAAATCCATTTGATTGGAAAGTCTTTTTCCATCCTTTACTCTGAGGTAGTGTCTGGCTTTATGACTGAGGTATGTTTCTTGTATGCAACAGAAGGATGGATTCAGTTTTCATATTGATTCTATTAGCCTGTGTCTTTTTATAGGTGATTTGAGTCCATTGATATTAAGAGATATTCATGACCAGTGTCTGATAATTCTTGTTAGTTTTTGATGGTAGTGTATGGGTGTTTTTCTTCTTTGGGATTTCCTGCTCTAGGTTTATATATTATCTGTTTTTTGTGGGTTTATCTAACTTTCTTAGGTTTGAGATTTCTTTGTAATTTTTTTTGTTGCAGGGCACTAATAGGCTTTTTTTAAATCTAATTTTGTCATGGAATATCTTGTTTGCTCTGTCTGTGGTGATTGAGAGTTTTGCTGGGTATAGTATTCTAGATTGACATCAGTGGTCTCTTAGTATCTGCATAACATCTGTCCAGGACGTTCTGGCTTTCAGGTTCTCCATTGAGGAGTCAGACATTATTCTGATGGGTCTGCCTTTATAACTTACCTGTCCTTTTTTGTTTGCAGTTTTTAGGTAATCTTTGTTTATTCTGTATGTTTAGTAGTTTGATTCTTGTGTGGTGAGGGGACTTATAAAGATAGTTTTGAGTTGTTTTCTTGTACTTCCTCTATGTTGGGATGTTCTTCTCTTGCTGTTGTAAAATCACTAGGATCTGGTAGTACCAAATTGCTCTTTATGTTGTTGAAAGTATTTTGCACTGGCATCTAACCCCTCCTCTTTCAATCAGTGCAGGAGGTGCCCATGACTCAAGTAGCTTTTGTCACTGGCAGTGTTTGTGTCTTAGGAAGCTGGTGGGATATCTGAGAATGGGCAGGTTTAGGGGATGAAGGGAAACTTGTAGATTACAGGGCCCAATGAATGGGAAGGTGGGAAACCTTCCCATAAAAGTCTTGCTGCAATGTTTTTCTCAATTATTAGAAGTTCAAATTTCCAGTTCTGTAGCATACCGCCTGTTTTGGTTTCTCTCTGCTCTTTGGCTGTATTCCCAGCGCACTAAGTAGATCTTAGTGTAGCATCCTGGTTTCCTCCCTCCTATGTGCCCGCTCCCACAGTCCTAAAGCTCACCTTCATTCCTAAATGTTAGCTCTAATACATAGAAACACATTTTACCTGGAACCTTGAGTGGCCACACCTATTATAATCCCAGGAAAATTTCCTATCAGGCAACACACAGCCACTGTACTTTCCTATTAACCAGGGATGAAGGAGAAAACAAGTTACAAAACATCTGCTTAACAAAGACAAGACCAGATACCAACATCCAGAATTTTTCCAAAGCCAGATGCTTAGACAAGTGCTGCTTAAATATAGAAATGAGTAAATACCTAAATAAACTAATATTGTCATTGTGGTACACAGTGGAAAGTTTTCTGTAAAATTGAGGTGGAACTACAATGTTAATCAGAGTCTTTATATTGGATAAGTACCCATAGAAATTTAAAACATCATTTCAAAATGTGTGTGCACTACTATAGGTATTGAAGCACTTTTGCAGGATTCACAGAAATGCTATTAACCTAATTCCATAAGTGTCCTTCTATAAATGTTGAAAAAAACATGTGATATTATATATACATAGCATAGAGATATAAATTTATATAGTCATCAAAGAATGAAACTTTGTCCTGTGTCATTTCTTCTCTTGCATGACATGTGGATTGAGATATTAGACATTTTTTTTGTGAAATATTCTATGTAGAGAGTGACAAAATGTCTCCATGTACAGAATCTATACAAGTTTGTCTCGTATCACTTGTGTTTATAATGAAGATCACCAGAGTACTAGAAAAATGAGAGATGGTTTAATTTTAATTTGATGGTATTAAGTTATCATTTGATATGATAGTCATTACTGGTGGTATAGAAAAGTAGGCTAAATATAGATAATAGTAATTTATGTATACTGTAATACAAGCTAGAATAAAGATTTTAAATGTTTAAACTACAAAGGAATTGCAAATATTTGACTAAATGGAGAGTTTTTTTTTTTTTTTTTTTTTTTTTTTTGCTGAATTGAACACTGCAGTACTTTTACAAGGGTAGCTGGATCTGTAATTCTAGATACCAGGGTGTTTGAAGCAGAAGGATAGATAGTTCCAGGCCATTATGTGCAGCGTGGTAAGACTTGTTAAAAATACATGTACTGAAAAGCCACAGTGATATATCTAAATGTGTAAAATCTTATATATTGACATAAACTAATTTTTAAATAATGTATTAAGTAATTGGCATTCTCCTTTCAGGTCTTCATGAACTTTGAGTTGTGTGTATGTGTGTATGTACTTGAATGTACATTCATGTGTTGTGTGTGTGTGTGTGCCTTTGTGTGTCATATTAACTCCCCTGTTCATTAGTCAGTTTTTTTCTTATGTTTGCATTTCCAACAGAATTGTTGTTTAAATATAAAAGTCATGACTAAGACACAGTTTTCTTGCAAGAAAGTCACCTGATACTGCTGATCACTGAGAAATAATAGCTGTGAAGGTTAAAACTGAATTGCTTTTCCATGCTTTGATCAAGCTCAATACATTTGTTAGCAGTATTATGACAAAACTGGAGTATGGGAACCTACAATGCTTCTGAAACCCAGAAAATGTCGTCTTCCACTTTAAATCCTTTTCCTTGGTCATTCCCGGCAGATGCAGTGAAGAATCTATTAATTATCATCTTTAATGCACAAACATGAAATGTAGGAAAGGCATTTCATATTTCTGCAAATGTAAAATCTAATCCTGTCCCCTGTCTCATCCTTTTTGGAGTTAACTATGAGATTACAATAAGATGCAGCTTTTACCTCTCATACTTACCTGCCTGCCAAGGCCAAGTTCATTCCACCAGTGAATTTGAATATTTTCAGTTTCTGCTCAGAGTACATTAGCCAGGATATGTCTCTAACTGAAAATAATTACTTTGATTTTAGCAAATCCTAGAAAAGAACAGTTTACTTTCCTATGCAGGTGTACTTTTGACATGACCTTAACTGCATCATTATGAGAAATCTGACAATAACTTACTGTGAGAAGATTTTGTTAGGGAGACAGTGTGAATAGTGGATAGAAGAATGAAGAGGCTTAAATAAAAAGCATAGCTTTGAATTAAATAGGGCTGAGTACATAATTTGATAGAGTGTGCAATAAAAGTAATTTTGAAAAATAAATTTTTAAGTTTTACACAAGTTAACTAAATACAGCAGTTTTAATATGGATGTTATACAAAAGAGTTTTCCAGATTTCAGCTCACATAAATAGGCTTATCACATATAGATTCTTTTTTATTTCTTGTTTAAAGAAATATGTAAATTGTAATCTTTACCCTTTTATTTTCAGGGTGACCTCAGAAGTAATCAGGCTGGTGAGTCTGTTATATTTGTCTAGGAAGTGTGTCTATTAAAGAAATACCTTTTTAGTCTATTGGAATGATGATTACAGAAAGTACTGAAATGTTAAGGGTAATTATCAGCATGTGGCATGACCTCTAAACTTTCTGAAGATAAGCCTGATATAAATTGTATTCATCTCACCTTCCAACATTTCCACTTCCAAGTGTGCAGGAGAGCAAGATACATTTGTGACATGACTCTGCAACATACTGTAAATTTGAGTTGTTGGTAGGACAATTGTTACCCATATCTGGAGGCCAACTAAGAATCAGTGGATGGTTATGGTGTGAATCTCATTTTTTTAGTTTGTTATTGAGTACAAGCCTTCATGCATATGAGTCTAGTCTTTACCACTGTGTAACCCCTCCAGTCATGCTTTTAAACTTTTAGGCTGAGAAAGGATCTCATCATGTAGGCCAAGCATTTCTTGAATCTGATTGATAGCTATGTGTATCTTAAATTTGTTTCTCTTGCCCCAGCCTTAAAAGTACATAGAACCATAAGCATGTCATGTATTAATAATTTATTTGTTTCATTTATAGTTTATTATCTTCAATAATACTATTTCTCATAACTTTTATAAAACAATATTATTGGTTATTTTTAATTTTTAAAATTACATTTATTTTTTATTTGTGTATATATGAGTGTTTGTGCACATGGGTATGGACTTCATAGGACAACTTGCAATAGTTAGCTCTGTCCTTCACCATATGGATCGCAGATAATGAACTAAGGTCATCAGCCTGTCTCGTATGTACCTTTATCTCCCGTATTGTGTCCTCAGCCCATGATTCTTTCTTTAGAGCTATTTTCTTCATAGATGAAAAATACCATTTACAAGATAGAAAGAAAAAGGCAGAAGGAGAGAAGGAGAGGTATTTTCAATAGGTTTTAAAATATATTCTACTGCTTAGTCAAACGGTATACAAGTTTAAAAGTATTATGTACACACATTTGGATAGCATCATATGCATTAGGGCAATGTTAAGTATATAAGTTGTACAGGAATACACACACAAGAGTTAGAACAAAATTATAAAGTGTGAGTTATAACACAAAAGTGATTATCTTTCACTATACATGAGTATGGAATTCTCAAAAACTCTGATGACAGATTAAGAAGGAAAAAATGAGAAATAACAGAAACATTCCATGATCATTCACACTGTAATAGTACATGGAGGTGTGATCTTATTCACCACAATCCATTTAGTACTCCCAACAAACATTGAACCATTACAAAATTAAAAAGTGAGTTTTCCAAAGCTTAAATAATATTCTATTCTGATAAAACTTTAAAAAATATGCACACTAAATTTCTCATCCTCACCAGGTTCAAACAGTTATTTCAATAGTACCAAAGATATTCACATATTCACAGATTTGAAGAGGTTCTGAGTCTCACAAATACAACTATACACTAGTAGATAACAACTCGACCTTTCCTCTCTTGCTTCTTATGGTTCCAAGCTGTTTTAATGAATCTGTTCATTTCAGATATGTATGGTAAAAAGTCCACCAAGAGATGGACATTTGTGTTTATTCTTCACATCTCTGATTCGTTCCCATAAAAGCATAGTACTTTTTAAAATAACTTAAAACATTTGAGAATATTGCTTTTAGGAAGTCTGAATAGCTCCACAGTTAGGTTCTCAGTGTATGTCCAATCTATCAAGGGTACTCTCAAACAATATTGCTATTCCTTTTCATCTATGAAAACTGTAACTTCCATTAAAATTTCCTTCTTATTACAGTAACTTCTACTTTTTTGAGTGCTGACTCTCCCATAGAAATTATTGCCTCATTATGTACCTTAGCAAGAATAATGGGATCTTTATGCTTGTAAAGACCTTAAATTACAATTAAACCAATGATTTATCTGATGCTGAAATCCTTTCAACAGCAGAGTCTGAGCTTTTTCACTTGCAGAAATGGCCAAATGGTATTCTGTATTTGCACATCTTTGATGTGATTTCTTCTTTATTGGAAATTAAAATTTACACCATTTTGATTTCTATTGCTAGTAGGTCAGTGCATTTGCGCCATTTGTACTGAGTCTAAACTCTCTTGTAGATTATCTTTGTGAGTCTGATCTTTCTCTAGCTAAACATATTTCATTTTTAATGAAGAATTTTCAAAAGTTTTCTCTGCTATAATTCTTATATTAAAACATTTAAAGTACATTTTCTTTAAAAATAAAATAATGCATCCAAAATTGAACTGGTTCTGGAGGCATATTCTATGCAGTATCATTGAAAAGTATAACATTAAAGTCTTAGGTTTTCTGGGTTTTTGGTTATTGTTCTCTCTCTCTCTCTCTCTCTCTCTCTCTCTCTCTCTCTCTCTCTCTCATTCCCTCCCTCCCTCCACCTCGCTCTCTCTCTCTTTTGCTCAGCCTCTATTCTTTGAGGACAGGCAAAGCAAGAGTGATGTATATACTTCCAAAGAGAAAATTTTACTCAGAATAATTTCATTTTTCTTTTTCATTACTACTCTCCACTTAGTAACTCATGAGTGTTTGCATCCTGTTCCTGCCAATTAATACAGTGTGCTGTCATGTATTTTATTTTTAAACATTTGTTATTGTTGTTGAATTTTGGGGTAATTGACATCAAGAACCCCAATCCCATTTATTTTCCAGGCCTTCCATATCCACCCTCCACCTTTGTAGCCTCCCTCCACAAAAGTTAATTAAAAAAAAAAAAAAAAAAAAAAAACTTATCGACCTTTCTGGGCTACGATCTACTCGTCTGTCAATCAACCTCAGCATTCTGTGCATGTATCATTTCACTTCTCGATCTTTCCTGCATCTCCAGCACATAACCTTTCCTCATAATGGCATGGGATAATAGGGTGTTGTCACACAAGATAGCCCTTTGACCAAGCAGCACAAACAGCTTAGCTTACAAATATTCATTTCAATGAATCATTAGGCTAGTTCACAGCCTCTGGCTTCTGCTACAATGTCAATACTAGACTCCCTTAGAGACTCTCAGGTATCCTGCCTTTGCGCTGAGTCTTGAGTGATCCTGTAGCTATGGATCCGCAAGACCTGGCCCCCTCATGCCCACAGCAGCTCCTAGGTGGGGAAGATGTTGGCATATGCCTACTTCAAGCCCTAAGTCAGGGCCTGGGTCTTAGTTGAGTTGATCAGCTCTTCTCAGTTTTTCTGAGCCTCACCACCACAGCCGGCTCCCATCTAAGATCTTAGTCTTAGTGTGACTATTTATTTTTAACATTTTGGCGTCGCTATTTTAAGGTTTTATCTATGCATTTATGGCTCTTATAAGTTGATCTTTGATAGGAACTCTTACATTTGTGCTATTATTTTATCTGACTCACTAGATCAGCACTTCCATTTTCTTTTGTTTGGTTTTTCTCTCTGTGTTACATATGTGTACCTTTCATATGTGTTTCCCTTAAATAAATGTTGTCTTAACCTATAGAGGGATAAACAATTGTCATAAATCCCAAGACTAGAAGAGGATGGGACACACTCAATAAGCATGTATGAAGGTGACTTTGTGCAATTGATATCACCTACTTTTAAATTTTTCCTAAGTGGGGAATTAATTCGTAAATCTTAACAAATTGATACCAATCTCACAAAGCTCTTTATTGAAATATACTCAATTTTGAAAAATTCTCTCTTGCATTGAAAGGAAGTATATTTTAATAGCTATTCTAATTAACAATTCCAGGAACTGTATCATTGAGTATATTTATATCTTAAGACCACTTTTTATGATGTGAATCTGGCTGAGAAGGGATGGTACCCTCCGTTTACTTCTGGATCTCACTGAACTTCTCTGCAGTGAGACACCAAGTAACATCTCTACAGTTACCCTAAAAAAATCTCCAAAAATCTTTCATTAAATATTGGCATGTAATTATTTTTTATTTTACAATTTTTTCTTTCATGACATGATGAACCTGAGATAAAGAATATTATTTGCTATAGGTTGTAGTTGGTTTAACAATGCAAAATTTGAAAGCTGTTAGAATTCAAATTAGAATGCTTATTTCCCGTCCCACAATCTCCTACATTCAGAACCACAAGATTATTGACAATGCAGACAATCAACTCACCTTGAATAAATTAGTGTGTGGCCCATGCATCACTTTGAGAAAAAGAGTTATTGCTGCTGCAGACCTGAACAATTTTCTTTCTTGTACTTTGCTACTTGTCCAAAATATCCAGGCAGTCCTCAGATCAATCAATGTAGAAGATTCCATGCCACCCATCACACCATTTTAGCTATTTTTATAATCTGTAAGCTTCAATATCAAAATGTAATAATATAAAATAATAGGTCTTAGATGCTCCTGAAAAAATAATCCTGTTACTAAATGCTTCTTTATCCTTTCAAAAAAAAAATCCAAATAACCTTTTTGATTCCTCTACCCCTGGCAAGGCTGTTTTTCAACAAAAATTTTGAAAGGCTTTCTCTATACTGTATATTAAAATATATATGGTTGCTTTTAAAAAACAACATTAAAGAAAATATCCAACACAGAGCTGGAGTTTCTTAGTGGAATATTAGATATGGAATTACTATCAGTGGCTAATTTAGAAAAAAAAAAAGAACTCACAGACATCACTAGATAACATGACTAAATTTATTTAGCACGCTGGGGTGACTACAGTTTATAACATTTTGCCATATATTTGAATATAATTGAGTTAGAAATGAACCAATCCATAAAAAAATGAAAAATTTGAGAAAATGAAAATTCTAGTTGTCTCAATTTGATAATTACACATTTTATTCATGACTAAATGATCACGCTATACTCTACAAATGTGAACAATTATTTTATTTTCATTTAGAAGTATCTTGACAAGTATTTACCAGATCACCAGACAGTTAAAAAAAGGGGAGGAGTTATTACCACTAATATGAAAATAAATTGTAGAATATAATCTTCTCACTATATAAATAAACCTAGCTATACACAAGGGCACTAATACAGTTAGTTGAATTAAAAGAAAACAAGCAAAAACCTTAGTCATGGGTCAAAGAGGTGCCTCACAAGCTTTACAGATGGAGTTCAATCCCCATAGTCATC
Source organism: Sigmodon hispidus (assembly GCA_004025045.1). Lineage (NCBI taxonomy): Eukaryota > Metazoa > Chordata > Mammalia > Rodentia > Cricetidae > Sigmodon > Sigmodon hispidus. The sequence goes on from PVIH01004594.1 coordinate 109,246, forward strand.
TAAAAGAGAGCACTCATTTCACATATCTTTCCTCTTGTCTTTTGACTTTTATATACATGCTGTGGTATATATTGTTACCAAAAGTATAATAGTATTCCTCCTCCTGTTCCTTTCTCTCTCTCTCTCTCTCTCTCTCTCTCTCTCTCTCTCTCTCTCTCAATCTTTACATGTATTGATAAAAATTGAAAGAGCTGACATTCACATGAAATGTTATAAAAATCACAGCCTATATTAAATTTAAGGCAACAGATAGTTGGAAATTCACAATACACAATACTTTGTTCTATGTATACAAAATCTACATGGTTTAGACCTTTTGATACAAATGGTATAGGATACATTTTAATTCAAGGAATTCAATTATAAATATGTCTCTGGGAGTTCTTGTGATGATCTACCAGTTCCAGGAAGGTATTTCCTGATGAATTTAAGATTTGCGTGATGTTGCCTCACCAATATCAGTGATTTTGTGATAAGCAATTCATCCAAACATAAAGCACCTTCAGATTCTGAGTAGCCATTATTTGCTTTATTTATATATGTTTTGAGGAAGAGTACAGAATGACACTTACAGTGGGAATTTATAGGAGCTTCTTTTTATTACTCTCACATTCTGAGAGTAATGAACATGCTTCCATTTTTTAGATAAATTAGTAATGTATAGGTGACTAGAGGTTGGATGAGTAGAAAAATTATCTACATACCTCATTCCTCCCGCCCATCTGGAAAGTTGCATTCCTGGACCAGGGTCAATCTGTAGATCCTGATCCAGACGCTCCTTCGCAGACAGGAATAGGGTTTGGCTGTGTGGGGCTCCTCAAGTCACACAAAAAAGAGGAGACATTGCACTCTGGGCCCACCTTCAGAGCAAACTGCCTCATAAGAAATGGACTGAAGCTTTGAAATTCAGACCCCTGTCCAGGGCAGAGTCAGAGATCTAACAAAACCCTTGCTCAGAGGAGACAGGAGACATACAAGCCCTCTTGCCACAACTGACAAGGAGCAGCCTAATCGTGAACCACTGAAGCCATGGGCAGAGGCCAGTGCAAAAATACATATAATAATATAAAGAACAACAAGGCAACTGCAGAAGAAACTGGTGGTTCTACAACTACAAGAGCTGAACAGGGCAATGAAGAAGAAACAGAAGGAAACAACACCAAAAACACCTTTATGAAGATTATTGAAGTCTTCAAAGAAGATATACAGATTCCTTTAAAGAAATAGAAGAAAATACAAACAAAACTTGGAAGGGATGAACAAATTCTTGAAATAAAACCAAGAAAAGGTAAACCAAAAAATAAAATACACATTCCAGAAATGAAAAACTGAAATAGAAGCACTAAAAAAATGCACAAAAATGAGGCAAAGATGGAAATAGAAAATCTGAAGAAAAGAGCTGGAACTATAGATATAAGCATAACCAACAGAGTTCAAGAGATGGAAGAGAGAATCTCTGAAGTGGGTGACTTAGTAGCAGAAATAGATACATCAGTCAAAGAAAATGCTAAAACCAAAAAAGTCATAAGACATAATGTTCAGGAAATCTGGCACACAATGAAAAGAAATAACTTGAGAATAATAGAAATAGAAGAAGGAGAAGAATACCAGCTCAAAGGCACAGATAAAGTATTCAATAATCATAGAAGAAAACTTTCTAAACTTAAAGAAGGAAATGTCTCTAAAGATACAAGAAGCTTATAGAACACCAAATAGATATGACCCACAAAAAGTGTCTGCTCACCACATGATAATCAAGCCACAAAACATACAGAACAAAGAAAAAATTTTAAGAGCTGCCAAAGAAAAGGGCCAACTTACTTATAATGACAGACTCAACAGAATAACACCTGACTATTCAATGGAAACAATGAAAGCAAGAAGGGCTTGGTCAGAAGTTATGCACACACTAAACAAGCATGGCTGCCAACCTAGACTACTATACCCAGCAAAATTATCAATCACCATAGATGGAGTAAACAAGATATTTCATGACAAAGTCAGACTGAAACAATGCCTATCTACCAATTTGGTCTTCCAGAAAGCATTAGAGGAAAAACTCCAACATAAGGATCCCAGATACATGCATGAAACCATGAACAATCAATAATTCTAGAGAAGAATAGCCCAGAGAAAGGAAATACATACAAGCAACCACTAAAAATAGCAGGAAATATCAATCAGTAGTCACTAAAATCCTTTAATATCAATGGACTCAACTCACCTATTAAAAGACACACACTAAAAAGATGGATACAAAACCAGAAGCCATCCTTTTGCTGTATATAAGAAACACTCCTCAACCACAAAGACCTACACAGGCTCAAATTAAGAGTTGGGAAAAGATTTTCCAATCAAATGGTCCTAGGAAAAAACTAGGGTGGCCATCCTAATATCTAACAAAGTAGACTTTAAGCTAAAAGCAGTAAAAAGGTACCAAGATGGTCATTACTTATTCATCACAAAAAAAATTGGTCAAGAGGAGATTTAAATCCTGAGTATTTATGCCCCTAATAGAAGGGCACCTACCTATGTAAAAGAAACACTTTTAAAGCTCAAATTACACATCAGTTCTCACACCCTACTAGTGGCAGACTTTAATGCCCCGCTTTCACCCCTGGAGAGGTCAACCAGAAAGAGACACAACAGAGAAATAAGGAGAATAGCAGAGGTTATGATGCAAACGAATTTAATAGATATTTACAGAAGCTTCTACCCAAATGAAAAAGAATGTACATATTTCTCAGCTCTCATGGAACTCTCTCTAAAATTGACTACATAATTAGTCATAAAGCAAATATCAACAGATACAAAACAATGGAAATAATACCTTGTTTCATATCAGACCAACAGGGACTAAAGTTAGTGTTCAACAACATCAAAAATCACAGAAAGCCTATCAACTCATGAAAACTAAACATCACTCAGCTGAACAAATTCTGGGTCAAGGAAGAAATTGAGAAAAAAATAAAAGTCTTCCTAGAATTTAACAAAATGAATCTACAACGTACCCAAACTTGTGGGACACAATGAAAGCATTCTTAAGAGGAAAATTTATAGCAATAGATGCCTATATGTATAACCTAGAGAAATTCTGAACTAAAGCACTAACAGCACAGCTGAAAGCCTTAGAAAAATTAGAAGCAACCTCACCTAGAAGGAGTAGACTGTAGAAAATAATCAAACTTAGAGCTGAAATCAATAAAATTGAAATAAAAGAAGAATACAAAGAATCAATGAATCAAAAAGTTGGTTTTTGAGAAAGACAACAAGATAGATAAGCCCTTATCCAAACTAACCAAAAAGCAGAGAGTATCCAAAGCAATAAAATCAGAAATGAAAAGGGGGACATAACAACAGACCCCCAGAATATCCAGAGAATTATCAGATCATACGTTCAAAATCGATAATCCACAAAAATGGAAAACCTAGAAGAAATGTACTACCTTCTGAACAAGTACCATTTACCAAAAATAAATGAAGACCAGGTTAATTATCTAAACAAACCTACACCCCTTAAGGAAATTGAAGCTGTCATTAAAAGCCTCCCAAGTAAAAAAAGCCCAGGTCCAGATGGTTTCAATGCAGAATTCTACCAGTAATTCATAGAAGAATTACATCCATTACTCCTCAAACTATTTCACACAATAGAAACTGAAGGAATATTGCCAAATTCCTTTTATGAGGCCAAAATTACCCTAATACCAAAGCCAATCAAAGACAACAACAAAGAAGGAGGATTACAGAGCAATATCCCTCATAAATATTGGTGCTAAAATTTTCAACAAAATTTTGGCAAACCGTATACAATATATAAAAAATATCATCCACTATGACCAAGTAGACTTCATCCCAGAAATGCAGGGATGGTTCAACATAGAAAAACCCATCAGCATCATCCATCATATAAACAAACGGAAGGAACAAAACCACTTGATCATATTCTTAGATGCTGAAAAAGCTTTTCACAAAATCCAAAACATTTTTATGATAAAAGCTCTTGAGGGATCAGGAATACTGGGAAAATATCTCAATATAATAAAGGTGATTTAAAAGAAGCTAACAGCCAACATGCAACTTAATGGAGAAAAATTCAAAGCAATCCAACTAAAATCAGGAACTAGACAAGGATTTCCTTTCTCCCCTTCTATTCAATATAGTTCTCAAAGTTTTAGCTAAAGCAATAAGGAGATTAAGGGGATACAAATTGGAAAACAAGAAGTGAAACTATCTCTATTTGTAGATGATATGATTGTATACATAAGTGACCCACAAGATTCTACCAGGGAACTTATACAGCTGATAAACACCTTCAGCAATGTAGCAGGATACAAGATTAACTCAAAGAAATCATTATCCCTCTGATACCCTAAAGATAAAAGGGCTGAAGAAGAAATAAGTGATACATCATCCTTTATAATAGCTGCAAATAGCATTAAATATCTTGGAGTAACTATAGCCAAAGAAGTAGCAGGTCTATTTGACAAAAACTTTAAATCGCTGAAGAAAGAAATTGAAGAAGATATCAGAAAATGAAAAGCTCTCCCATGTTCCTGGATAGGTAGGATCAACATAGGAAAAATGGCAATACTACCAAAAGCAATCTACAGATTCAATGCACTGCCCATCAAAATCGCAACACAATATTTTATGGACCTTGAAAGAACAATACTAAACTTCATTTGGAAAAACAGGAAAGCCAGGATTTCCAAAACCATTTTGCTTGACAAAACAACCTCAGGAGGCATCTCCATCTCTGACTTCTAGATGTACTATAGAGCTACAGTAATAAAAACAACCTGGTATTGGCATAAAATCAGACTTGTGGATCAATGGAATAGAATTGAGGATCCAGACATTAACCCAAAAACCTATGAACACCTGATCTTCGACAAAGAGGCCCAAAATATTCCATGGAAAAAAGACAGTATCTTAAACAAATGGTGTTGGCATAGCTGGATGGTAGCGTGTAGAAAAATGCAAATAGATCTAATCCTGTCACCCTGCACAAATCTCAAATCAAGGTGGATCAAAGACCTTAACATAAACCCAGCCATTCTGAACTTGACAGAAAAGGAAGTGGGTAATACCCTTCTACGAATTGGCACAAGCCACCACTTCCTAAATATAACACCAGTGGCACAGACACTAAGAATAACAATCAATAATTGTGACCCCTGAAACTGAGAGGCTTCTGTAAAGCCAAGGACACTGTCAATAGGACAAAGACACAGCCTACAGAATAGGAAAACATTTTCACCAACACTACAAGTGATAGAGGACTGGTCTCTAAAATATATAAAGAACTCAGAAATCTAGAGCCCAAAACTTTGAAATACCCAATCCAAAAATTGGGTTCAGAACTAAAAAGGGAATTCTCAGCAGAAAAATTACAAATGGCTGAAAGACACTTGAAAAAGTGCTCAATATCTTTAGCCATCAGAGAAATGCAAATCAAAACAACTTTGAGATACCACTTGACACTTGTCAGATAGGTTAAGATAAAAGGCACAGATGACAGTCTATGTTGAAGAGGTTGTAGAGCAAAGGACGCACTCCACCATTGTTGGTGGTAGGGTAAGCTTGTTCATCAACTCTGGAATGCACTATGGTGGTTTCTCAGAAAACTGGGAATCCATCTCCCCAAGGATCCAGCAATACCACTTCTGGATGTGTACCCTAAAGAAACACATTCACACTCCAAAGGCATTAGCTCAACTATGTTCAAAGAAGCATTATTCATAATAGCAAGAACCTGGAAACAACCTAGAATCCCTTCAACTGAAGAATGGATGAACAAATTGTGGTACATCTACTAAATGGAGTAATACTCAGCAGTAAGAACAAATAATACCCTAAAATTTGCAGGCAAATGGATGAATTTGGAGAATATCCTCCTGAGCGAGGTATCAGAAACCCAGAAAGATAAGCAGGGGATGTACTCACTCATTAGTGGACTGTAAACAAAAAGTCAAAAGCAAAGCATGTCCAAGCTGCAAACCACAACTACTGAACAGCTTAGGATTTGAAACACCTTGGACTGATACATGGATCCTACTCCCTCTAGAGGAACACCTAGCTCAGTCTTGATGTTGGCGGGAGGAAACTGGATCTGGGAGGAGAGGATGCTCGACTCAGCTATATTGGGACTGCCTGCCCATGCTGGGGAGGAGATGGGGAGATTTGGAGAAGAGAGAGTGACTGGAGGGAGTGGGAAGGGAAAGGTACATTGAATAAGGATATATATAGATAGAAAATGTGACTTTATTCATAATAAAAAAGAACATTTCTTTATATTTCTTCATTGAGATTTAAAGTGAGGTTGATTTATAAGAAGATAAAGTGGAAATGGAATTGATAGCAAGAATGCAGTTGGAATGATGGCTTATTCAGTCTAGAAAAGAATATGGAATTAAATGTCACTTAAATTTGAGATAGTGAAATGACATTGGAAAAAATGAGTTGTTTCCATATTAAAGGAAATGAAGTGGTGAAGACTTGAAGAAAGTTAAAGATCTTTGTTTTTTTTAGCGTCGAGCAATCTTCAGTCCTCCATGGAGTTCTTCTGTTAGCAACTACTGATTGATACAAGCATGTTTTGGAGATGAGAAGAATGAGGAGGAGGAGGAGATGAAGAAGAAAAAGGAGGAAGAGGAGGAGGTGGAGAAGAAGAGAAAGAAGAAGAAGAAAATGACAATTTGTTTTTTATTTTTACATTTAAAAGTTTAGATTCTTGGATGCATAAGTCCTACATTGTCCTCAGGGCAATCTATTGAGTCATTTCTTAGCAATGGATGCCTATTAATGACATCTGAGAACTGAGATCATTATAGCCTTATCCACTGCTTTAAGAGAGAGCATACTATAGTGATGAGATCAGCAGTACTCAAAGTTGTGGCAAGTAAGACACTCAGGGAACCTACTGTATTGTGACAACATTTTACTTTACTGATAAGAACTCACTTGGGTGTGTGCCAGACACCAAAATACCAGTGTATTTAGCTTTGTGAAACAAATTCCACTTGAACTAATATCTGAAAGTGACATCTATGTTATTGTAGTCCACAAGGAGGTGTTATCTAAGATGATATCATTTCCAAGAATACCAATGACAAAGGACACATTGCAGATAAAAAGCAGGTATTCCTGGCACAGTGTTGGGAATTTCATGTTTGCATGGATTATCAGCAATGAGTTCATTTGGACCCATCTCTTAAGTGTTTCCCAAAAGTGATGATTTCAAGATGGGTAGATGGATACAGTGTGATGTGTTTTCACCCAACAAATATTTCTACTTTATTTCATAAAAACCAGAGTTAGAATCTTTGAGGTAAAAGAGTTATAACATATAAAGTCTTTGTCTGTATATAAATAACACTTTATCAGCACAAATTTTGTATTTAATTATTATTCATCTCTTAAGAAAAAAATTATTTTTGAAGTCCAGTTTTCTGCGAGGTTGTTACTGGCATGTATTGATCAAAATGTTTGACAGTTGCAATGCCTTTCCTCAACTAGGTTACAGTATATATTTGATAATATTCTGTGTTCTAACATTATAATTTTAGTTTTCTGGCATATAACTAGTATCCAATACATAAATTTTAAATAAATAAATAAAATAATTTAATGATAAGCATTTGTATTAGTTTATAACACAAATATGAGAGAATTAAATTGGCTCTGTCTAAAGAAGTCAGGAAGATTCTCATAAAGCATTTAAAAACCTTTATTAGAATACAATCCAAATGCAGAAAGCTTTATATATTTAATGTATGCAAATAAGTTTACACAGAGTGAAACACTTGTAATCCTATAATCAAGCAAAGTCATTGTGTATAAATCTGCTGAGTATACATTAAAGAATTTTCCCTAAGTATTAAGATAAAATTATTATATTTGTAGATTATATTTTTAAAAATCATGGAGAATATTGAGTACAAAAATAAAGCAAATAAAATAGCTCAAGCTTTTGACATATGTCTATATGACTCTGGCCTGAGCAAGAGTAGTGGAAGTAAGAAATATCTGTTGGGTCCTGAGCCTGAAGAAATGTAGCAGAATGATCAAATCAAAGTCTTTAATCTATAGAACAACATGGTTCAGAGATGTATGTCATTTGTAATAATTTATTGATGATTTTAAACAGTGAGGAAACTAAAGCCTGTGAATGAGACATAAAACTTTTTCAATATACTCAGTGTGTATCTGACAAGGGAAGTGGAGAATAATAAGCTCCAGGTCAAAGAATATTATAGAAGAACATTAATTGAATGTGGAAGTGATGCTATAAAATTATAGCAATACTTTTTTGAAGTATTGGTTGATTCAACCTTTCTTTAAGAGTTCTTACTATGTGTCAGAAAACAGACAATTTTAAGACATGAAGGGGAAGAATACTATGGGATTTTTATACAAATGGATGAATAAGTGTTTGAAATGGAAACTGTGCTTCTTTTTAATTGGGATTCTGAAGAATTGGTCAGAGAGGGGAATCTTTTTAAACAGAGAAGCCAGGAGAATTTTGAAATGAAAACATTGAAGGGTTGGTGAAATGCTAGATGTTTAGAAGATGTTTAGATGTTTAAGCCACAAGGTGTGATTGAAGGAGAATAATAAATATTTGTGTGAATTATGTATATTTGTTAAGGTAAGGGGTAAAATATCAGATTGAAGTATTACATGATACACACAAGAGTGATACAGAGTGCAACAGAGAGGTCAGAAAAAAAAAAAAAAGACAGACAGCCACTGTTGAAGAAACCTGCATATAGGGGTAGCTATGTTGTGGAATACTTTGTGTTCTCATAAATAAAGCTTGACTGGAGATCTTAGGATGGAAATAGCCAATAGGTAACAATAGAATTTGGGTAACTGTGGCTCATGCCTTTAATCCCAGCACTGGGAAGGCAGAGACAAGAAGTGATAAGGTGGGGTGGAAACAGGATCTTGGCCCTTTTAGGCAGTAGATCCAGAAAGGTAAGAAATACCTGGTGGCTGCTCTGATCTTTCAGGTTATTACCATAATATCTAACTCCCGGTTTTTATTCATAAGACTAACTAGGTTCATACTTCAGTTTCTGTGGAGTTGCATAAGGAAAGATTAACAGGACAAGGGAAATTCTATTCTCATTTAAGGAAACAAGCCCAAAGAATGTTGGGTGAGGAGTGACCTATTATTTCCCAAGGTGAAATAATAAAGATTAAATGTTTATTTTTGAGGGAATAAAATTTCTACAAAATAAAAACTGTCCTTAACTGTGTGAAATATCAGTTATGTCTAGTAAAATTACAGAGTTGAAGTCATTGGTACTCTAATAATATTGCTCATTATTAGAAAAGGTAGGTGTTTGTTAGTCATAGTTTTGCCTTTTGTATTATCACAGTTAATTTAATTGTCAAAATATTATATTTAATATATCTACATATTATAAAATAGCTCAAACAAGCTGATTAATGCACATATTACCTCATTTACATATCACATATTGACTTTATAAATGAGATGGTTGAAATTATTTTCTGTTATTGCTTTACTTAATATTTTATTCTTCAGCAATTTTATCCTTCTATATACTGAATTTTAGTCATTTTTCACCCCCCACACATTATCTCTCATAGTAAACCCATTCTTCTCAAAGAACTTCTTCTACTTTGTTGTCTATTTTGTTCATCACACTGAAATTGATTTAATAATGATTGGATGCATGATTAATTATGATTGCATGAGTGGGAGAATACCATTTATCATTAACTATACTACTGAAGAAAAACATACTAGATCTCCAGCACCCATTAACTATCCCTGGACAGTAAGAGTTGGATCTCATAAGCTTTTTCATCATGCTTGATAAAATGATGATGGGCCCCATTTTGTTCGAGTCTGATGCAGGTAAACAAAGCTGGAGTAAACTCATGAGTTCAATGACCATGACATCTCCAAAAGACACCCTACTGCAGAGCAGACCAGATACTTAGGATTGTCAGAAAATTAAAAATCAAACTAGATCAGAGCTAGAAATTTCTTCCTTGATGTCTAGGTTCCATGCAACCAGATGGTGTTCTGCAAGATGTAGAGTGAGAAAATTCATCAGCAGTCTCACTAAGCTGTAGCTACAATAAGCTACACTAACACCTTTCCTGGTAAAATATGCTCACCAGTGCATTTTCTGATTAAATTTGAAGTCTGCTTCACAGGGGAACTTGTGGCTGGCACTATAATCTGGTCATAAGCCTGGAGAAGTGGAGAGGTCATAGGTACTTAGGAAAGAAACTATTGCTGCTGTTTTGTTAAATGGATATTAGGTCAATCTCTCTTCTACATTTATACTAGTAGGTTAGTTATTCTCTTAGGTTTCATCAAAAAAGCTTTGTTTTGCAGAGCATTAGTTAATGCAAAGATTCACAAATGCTCAAAGTTCAAAGAATAATTTGACTGTGGACTCATTTATTCTAAACAAAACATCTATACTACCTGCTTCAAGGCTTAAATAAAATGTGGAAGACAGGATGCAAAAATTTAAGAGCCAGAGGCCGAAAAAGATTATCATTATTTACACTAGCACTTTTGTTTCTGTAAGCAGAGGTATGGAGATGTGCATACATCTGAAATCCAGAGGGCCATTTTAGTATCACATGCTGTTACTAGTTATGAGCTAGTTACATTTTGTTTTTATACAGGATCTCTCATTGTCCTGAAACTCACAAATTAGGCCTAGAATGGTTGGCCAGAAAGACTGAAGGATCTACCTAGTCTTTACTACCTAGTATTGGGATTATAAACATTTATCACCAAGCCTAGCTTTTGGGTTCTTGGAATACAAACCAAACACTTTACCATTCAAGTTCTTTCAACAGTTATGTCATTTATTATTTTAGTTATGTAGAAATTTATACATTTTTATTGACTATAGTTGCCTCATTGTGCAACTGGTTTAAAATGTTATGCCTACACTTTACATCCATTGTCAAAAGTCTTCTGTTCTTTATTCTTCTCCAAAGCTCTGCTTCTGGGAGTGACAGAGTAGACATACACACATATAGTCTCTCATACATACACTCTCTCTCTCAAACACACAAACACATATACATACATTATATATTGGACTCTTGGATATTTTCTAGACAATTTCTTTTCTATATAAAAATAGTCTAGTTTATATTGCCATCAAATTAAATAAAGTTTGATGTGCTTTTATTCAGAAATCACTGGCAATTCTAATATTTTCCCAAATGAAGAAAAGAATATATAAATAATATATTAGTAATTTATTTAGGGTGTTTTCTTAGTAAATATACCTGAAATTGGACAAATCTTAATGGAAGGGACATCATAACATCCTTTATGCTACCTATTAAAATATCTGTTAAAGCACATTGTAAATGGAGCATGGTGGAAGAGTACCTCCTTCCCTGATCTTAAAATCACTTTCCATAGCATTGTATATATTAGACAAAAGAAAAACCTTAGGGAATCTCCTCAAACCAGAATGATCACATTTTGTGCATTATAACTCAAAGTTATGACCCTTCCTTTTAGTGTTTGCCTTACTTTTGTAGGGAATTCGAGATGATTCTGCAGAGCTCCACCTCCAGATCTCAATGACATGTCTAACTATCCATGACCTTTTCCAAACTTAATATTTTAGAGGATAACAAGTCCAAAGAAGTACAATTTTTAATATTTTGGTTAGTAAAATAACTAGGCCCATAATATAGGTTTTATAGATTCTAAGCTATTGTCTGTTTCATCACCTTATACTAATTCTTTTTCCTTTTCTTTCTTTTTTGGAATGTTCCACTAAGTTTTTACCTGGATTAAGCATCAGATTAGTGATTGAGTTCAAGTTTCTGCTGTACTTGAAAAAGTGGGAAACTGAAATGGATTCTGAGGACTAGAAATGTTTACTACAAAATAAACAATCAAAAAATAAATTTGGATCCCAGAAATGATTCATTCTTCCCTGAGCTTAAAATTTCAACTTCTAGCATCTGTTCTATATTTTGATTCTAACTTCTATTGTGATTTTTTTTTCAGATAATCCAATAGTGACTTGTGTCAACTGTGGTCCTGAGATGTCTGAGGATTCTCTGAGTTCTTAGCTAAGAGTCAAAGGTTTACCTGATGCTGTTCTTTGTTTCCATATTTCTATCCTGAATGAATGTAGAAGAGCCAGTGATGCTACAGCTCTGCTGTGAATCTTAGGAACCACACCAACACTCAGGTTTAACAAAGATGAGGGCTCTCGTTATCTCTCACATGCCTGAATATAGTCAGTAAACAACCTTCAGTTTGTTTTACTGTGAGATTCTGAGTTTTTGGTTATCATCAGTGGTGCTTAGTTTTGGATATATTTCTAGCTGACTAGAAGAAAAGTTTCAATCAAATTTTGTCTTTCCCCAAAGGAAACTACACTATGAGGAAATGTCCTGCAGTTACCAATGCCAATTTTGCTAGCATGTTCTCTGAAAAAAAGGGCAACTGATGGTGCATGTTAATTGCTTTTGTTTCAAATTACAGCTCAAGATATAAATCTACAAAATCATTAATTTTTGACAATCTCTTAAACCCACAGAAAGTTCATGATTCTTGTTATTTGAAATTCTTCCTTTACTTGTTTTTATATCTATTTATTTTGTATTTGTGGGGAGAGGAGATTTGGCAGATGTACAGGCAAGTACATGTCAAAATAATAATACGAAGGTCAGAAGACAACTCACAGGAACTCTCTTTTTTTCAGTATTTGGGTTTCAGGAAGAGAACCCAGGTTTTTAGGTTACACAGAAAGCATTCCTACCGTTGGTATATCTCACAGCCTTAAGTTTTTTTCTATGATCCAGAATTCCTTATACAGGCTGAGAATTTTTTATTATTGTCAATAAATACAGAACTATGGATATTAAAATATATTTGACTGTTAACTCCAGAACTGTGGATGAAGATTTCACTAACCAGTGTCCTCTGGAAGAGCAGTCAGTGTTCTTGTTTGCTGAACACCTTGCCACCTTGTATAAACTTATTAAATTTGCAACAAAATCATGACTTGGTTGGTTTTTGTTCCATGGGTGTTTCTATCTGCATCTACATTAAATATTTAACTAAAGATTCCAAATATAGTATGTGTTAAAGTTTTCTGGGTATGTAGATTTCTTAGATCCATTGTAGATATTTTGAATAGAAGTCTCTGGAATGATAACTGTATTACTCTTGGGCAATTTGTCATTTGAAAAATACATAAAATTGCAACAAATTTTTCTGCCATATTCTTCTGTCATTGTATTTAGGAAGCTTGCTGTGAATTGATCTTTTTTCTCAAAAAGTATTCCTCAAACATATTTCTGATTAAGAAAAATTCCAGGACTCACTGAGTCGATTTCATTTCCATCTACACTAATCCATGATGAATAAACAACAAGCAGAGCTTTTTATTTGTTCAAGTGCTGTTTCTGATGTGGAAAGCTCCCCATAGTCTATGCACTTTTGCTAGTTGACATTCCAAAGGAAAAATAGTTTAGCAATAATGAAGATTAACTGTTAGTTGTTGCTTCAAAACTGACAGAATAAGGCTAAAGGAAGAAAAATGCAAGTATTTTCATTTATTCATTTGATTGAGACTTCTTGCTCTAAATAATTGCACATGGCCATATTGTTATGAATATTCAAAGGTTTTTAATGGCTTAATAATTTTTCTTCCTTTGTTTCTAGGAACAATAGTCATAACACACTGAAATAGAGGATTATAGTCGTGAGAATCAAATAATATAATTTCTCTACAACATATATAAATACATATAAATATGTAAATATGGCATATAGTATAACATATATGTTATGATATATATGAGTACATATAGATATATAAATATGCCCATATATACATATATATATATATATATATATATCTCAACAGAAGACAAGGCATTAAGAAAAAAGCAACTCCCATAGGGATATTAACACAGATATGTCCTATAACTAATATAATATGCACTCCCCTGACTCAACTTAAAGATTGAAAGGTAAGTTTTATTCACTAAGTGCCATCTCTAATAAAATATGTTACATATCTAATTAATATACATACTGTTATCTCTAGATGGTCTACACATATTATATTGTTTTTTGAGTGAACAAAACTTGAAAGTTGTCAAAGATCTGGAGGAAAGATCTTTTTTTGTTCAATTTTTTTTTCTTCTCATAAGAAGTGGTTTACCTGGCGACATCTCTTTTCCCTGAGAGACTACATTCTGCTTTCTTCTTTACCCTGGGAGACTGACGGCTAATGATGGTGACACCAGGACTTCCTCTCTGCCATTTAAGGAGTAGAAGACAGGAGTGGGAATGTGAAGGAAGGAAATTGAGACTGAAGATATGCAAATAGATTGTTTATTTACCATACTGCTTCACAAATTATTTGCATTTTTGGACAACACATTAAGATCTTGTTTCCTTGGAATTTATTTCTCAGGAACTTTTAGCAGTGTGATTGCTCATTTGTTGGGCACAATTTCCCCTATACATTTGGAGGCATATAGATAATCTCTCCTATCTGTGTGTGAAAACAGTCACACAGACAGTATCTCTTATTGCACAAATCTGGTTTTTGTTCCTCTGCCCAGAGCAGACTCAATGAATGATATCTCTGTAGTTATCTTTACTAGTAAATATCTGGACAGAGTCAGCCCTTGACAAAGTAACCCATTATAACTTTTCTCAGATATCCAAAGACAGCTACAAATGACACATTGATAAATCCTAAATTCATCACCCCTACTGATAGGAGAATTATCCAAAGCTAACTAATCTTAGGCCTTTTAACTCCCTTGTAATATTAAGTTTCTGGCCTGGCCTTTCTGGCCTTGCCCAGAGGTTTGGATCTGCTCTCAGCCCCACTGCCACTTAGGCCCGAATAATCACACAGATGCTTGTATTAATTTATGCTGGTCTGCCTATGGCCAAGGCTTATAACTTTCTAACTCTTAATTCTTAAACTAGCCCATGATTCTTATCCTGTTTAGCCATGCAGCTTGATACCTTTTCTCAGAGCAGCATTTCAACTTCTTTCTTCTGTGTCTCCTGGTGCCTCATTGTGGTATCTCCGTGGTGTCTCTCTGGCTTCTCCGTGGCATCTCTGCTCTGCTCTTCCTGTTCCAAGACTTTTCTTAGTCTGGTCGCCCCCAGCTACACTTCCTGCCTACCTTCAGCCAATAAGCTTTTTATTAAACCAGTAAGTGGGACAATTATTTACAATGTAACATAATCCCACTACACTCCCTGTACTTGCACCTGGATTTATTAACACAAGATCCTAATTTGAAGGTTTAAAGAAAAAGATAATTTACAAATTCCTAATTGCAGGCATCGAAATAAACAACTATTCTGAAAGGTTAAGACCTGACCAGCCAAAAAGGTGGCAGGTTCTGTTTCTTGTGCAAACTAAGCCATAGTAGAACAAAAGCTGAAGGCTTCCCTCAGTTGTTTACTTAGGTCACCTAGCAACAGAGAACACCATTCCCTCTTTATGATCCTGAGGAATTCAAGCCCTATATTGCCTTGTCAGAGAATTGCTGCCTGCATGGGGATGCAAACTTATGCCTTTATTGTTTTTGTCCTCATGCCAATCAAAATGTAGTAAGAGGAATTGCTCTAAGTTTAATTCCTATAGATCCCCTTGCCAGAAAGAAGTGCCATCTCCTGGACCCCTAGAGAAAACCTTGTTGGGGCTGGTCCTCCAAAGAATCTAAGAAATCACAAAAAGTCTTCATTTTTGCCTATTTCTTAAGGTATAATGTACTGCTTCTTCAGAAAAGCATATTCTTAGGATTTAGAACTAACTTTTCCTTTCTGTTCTTGCCAAAGAAAACACATAAAGCACAAGTGTCCATCAACTTGTTATGGCCCCATTTATGATTTTGAATTTTTCAGTAGTGTAGAAATATGTATTTAGTAGAAACAGTGCTTTGAATTTTGATCATTTTCTCAGCCCAATAACATGTAATCTTATCTAATACTCTGTTGAGCTGAGCATCAGTCTGCAAGTTTTAGCCATCCATAGAATCACAAGGATTTTGTAAGTGGCTACAGGACCTGCTATACAGGAGAGAGAAATGTCCACATACAAATGGTATTACAATGTGGTGCACATACATCCACATAAAGCCTGAAAAGGTTTAAAAAAGAAGAAACAGAGCCAAAGACAGCTTTCTAATTGTGTCTCTCAAGTGAACCATGGTGCAGAGTAGCATGCAGGCTTCATCTACAACATAGCCGCTTTGGTGAATGTAATTTGAGCAGCAGCATGATTGGTTCTCATAGTCTTACAAGAGACTCAGTACAAGCAGAAGCTGCATATGACCAGTTTAAGGTTATTGCTCATACAGACAAAAGGAGAACATAGTCAAGCAAATCTTTTTGGTAGCATTTTCTTGGATGGGTTCTGTTTGATGGAGGTAAGAAGAGGCTTGGCTCCATTAAGAGAAGCTTCCTGACTCAGCATTACTAGCAAAAACCATGAGGCTCTTTTCAGAGGTCTTGCTGTCAAACAATTAAATCAGGTTTATGAGCAGTGAGTGTTGGTCCTCTACTTCATAGTCAAGTGAATCATAAAATTCTCCAGAGTTGGAGTGGTAAATGTGGCTCTTACCAGTGCGTCTGCTGTGAAGCTAAGGTCTCACAGGCCAAAAACCTAGGTGGAGTTGAGTGCCATAGCAGAGGCTTTATCTTCATCATAACTTTTAGCAGATTAAAGGTTCTTGTGGTAAGAAAAAGATAGAGACATAAGGTGAAGATGGATTCCAATGGAAGAAAAAAAAACTCTAAATGGTTTAAAGTATGTTTAAAAATATAAATAGGTTTGGGAGAGAGAAGAAAAGGGACAGAGAGTTCTTAAAAAAAGCAAGAGACTACAAAAAAATTAATAAGCTATATAAAAATAAAAATTACGGGGCTGGAGAGATGGCTCAGTGGACAGGAGCACTAACTGCTCTTCCAGAGGTCCTGAGTTCAATTCCCAGCACCCATATGGCAGCTCAAACTGTCTGTAGTTCCACACAAACACCAAGGCAAATATTTAAATAAATAAGTTGTTTAAAAATAAATAAATAAATAAAAATTACACAGAGAGTCCAGATGTGTGTTATTGTGATGTCTTTGCATTTTTTGATTGCAGAGGAAGGAGCAAGAGCTGCTAAGGGACATTTCATTATAAAAGCTCCTGAATTAATTTAACCTATACATTTTGAAAATGCCTTGATTTTAAAATTTAAGTAAAAGATATTCTTTGGAGAAGATGTTTTGTTTTTTTATTTCTACAGATAATGAGAGGCTATGCATTTATTCTGGGTTAAAGAAAATAAGGCTCGATCAATCAAGACCCTTGAAAATGGGAAAGAAAATAAAGTTTGATCAACCAAACACCATGAAAAATGGGAAAGGATAAGTCAATATTTCAGAATACCTATGTTTCAATTTTCCCTGAGTTCTGCATCCAGAAGAGCTTCAAGACTGCTGACTAAAATGATTCAGCCTCACAGACTACTCCAGTCTGGACTTGATCATAATCTTAATCTTAAATTTTCTTTGTGTTCCTCTAAGATTACCAGTGCCCCTGAACAGCAGAAGGTAGTGTAGAGAACTATGCCCACATTCCAAAAAATGATTATAGATGCATTTATTTTTTATAGTGTTGGCTAAGAGTAGTTATGAATAATGGTCAGGAAAAAAGTGAAAAAAAAGATTAAACTTAATGACATTGGTTTGAAAATACAAAAAGAAAAGTGTTGTATTATAATACTTTTGTACACTGTAAATATTTGTCACTCATATTGATGTAATAAATATTCAGGTAGGTCATTGAGGTGAGGCAACCATACTACGAGAGTTCTGGAAAGAGGAAAGGTAAAGAAAAACTTGTCAGCAAGATGCAATGGAAGCAAGATGAGAATTTTAGACTAAGGAAAGGTACCAAGCCATATGACTAAACATAGATAAGGATTATGGGTTAACTCAAGTGTAAGAACTAGTTAGTAATATGCTCAAGCTACTGTCCCAGCAGTTACTAAAATATTAACCCTTCGAGTCAATTATTTGGGAAGCAGATGCCTGGTATTTGAGAGTATCAGGAGGGACAGAAACTTCTGATTACATTTTATATTATTATGTCCTGTATTCCTTAGCTCTGATGTCTGTTAGGCATATGTGGCTTTTTAAACTAACGTTATTTTTCAACTTATGATGGGATTATTAGAGCATAACCATACTGTAACTCACATGTTCTGTTTAGAACTCTGCAACATGTACCTGAGAATTGTGCTTTTCTTCCCTCCTCAGAAAGTGTTATCATAAAACAGGTGTTCAGTATCTAAGAGACAAATGTGAAACTGTGATACTTTGCTCTAAGAGGGTGCTATCCTCTAACTTTACTGGGAATAGCCTAACATTTTCAGGAGGCTCTTTTATGTAGCACATATGTTACACCTAAAAGCAGTGTTTCTGAAGACAAGGGTAGAAAAATATCATTCCTTTAATACCTGCTGCTAGGTGGTTGGTGACAGTATCTTATCACATCTGTTGGTTACCATAACATACTTGTTTAAGTTCAAGTCATACAAACATACATTCAGTGTTCTTTATCTTTCTTTGCTTCACACTCAGCTCTGTGAAGGTATGCTGGGATTTTCTACACTGCCTTATATTATTGCATAATGTGAAATAAAATAGGTTTCAGAAACTATTAATATCTTTAGACTATTAAAAAGACAATAAAATTAAAGACAGCAACCGTAACAAGAAAACCTCACAGAAAACAAGAGGAAGTGGAAGAGAGAATACTAGGGCAGAAGGATCCATGAAGACAAGAGGGAGAATGGGAGGGAAAGAAAGTTGATTAAACTGATGGATGTTGATGATTCTGTAAGCAAAGCTGTTATGGTGTAAGTTATGTTAGAAATAAGAGTCAAGCAGGAATGTTCTTTTAAGCAGGCACATGCAGATTTCTTCCTTTTTGACAATGATAGACAGCATAACCTTCAATTGAAAAGTGTATATTGATCATTGCTGAATTCAGGTTTGGACTGAAATATGTCTAATAAGCAATAAGAATTAACATTTAAATGGAGAAAGGCACAACAGCAATAATGCAACCATCTGTCTCAACATTTGAAACATGGTATTAAAGAAATATTAAATAGGTTCTGTGACTACTATTTTGCTAGTGGATGAACACAAAAATGTCTTACAACTTTTGTAATTCAACTTTGAAATAACATTTCTTATTTCTATTAAAACCACATAACTCTGACATATACAAAAACCTCTGTGCTTTGATATTTATATCATTAGACTCATATTATGCTCCAGGTAGTCATACCGACTTGTACAAATATTTCCTTACAAATTTAAATT
Source organism: Sigmodon hispidus (assembly GCA_004025045.1). NCBI lineage: Eukaryota > Metazoa > Chordata > Mammalia > Rodentia > Cricetidae > Sigmodon > Sigmodon hispidus. The sequence continues at coordinate 128,645 of PVIH01004594.1, forward strand.
TTACCATCTGTTAACTATATTATGATTAATTAACAAAACTTTGACATTCAACAACAATTGGAAACATGCAGAGACAGTCTGAGCTGTTTTAAAGAACGAATTTCATTGTGTAAAGAAGTATCTAATGCTGAAAGAAAAGTTTTACACAATGATCTTTGTCTTAATGATTTTTATTCCTCACTTTTGCATTAGAAAGAAAATGAAAATTTTATAGAAAATGAGCTGAATTAATTAATTCAGTTTCCAACACAGCTGAAGGTAAAAACTCCATATGCCAATTTTATTTTATTTTTATTTTTTTATTTCTTTTTTTTATTATGAAGGAAGTCACATTTTCTATCTCTGTATATCCTTGTTCAAGTTCCCTTCACACTCCCACCCACTCCAGTCAATATTTCTTCTCCAAATCTCCCCATGACCTCCCCAGCAAGGGTGGGAGGTCCCAAGGCCTGGCAGATCCAGTTTCCTTCCCCTAACATCAAGACTGAGTCAGGTGTTGCTCTGGAGAGAGTGGTATCCAAGGTGTCATTTCAAGGTGTTTCATATCCCAAGCTGTTCAGTGCTTGTGGTTTGCAAATTGGACATGCTTTGCTTTTTGCTTTTTTGTTTAGAGTTCACTAATGAGTAAGTACTTCCCCTGCTTATCTTTCTGGGTTTGATATACATCTCTCAGGAGGATATACTCCAAATTCATCTATTTGCCTTCAAATTTTCTCATATTTCCTTACTGCTGAGTAGTACTCCATTTTGTAGATGTATCACAGCTTGTTAGTCCATTCTTCAGTTGAGGGGCATCTAGGTCATTTCTGGATTCTTGCTTTTAAGAATAATGATGCTATATACACAGTTGAGCTAATGCCTTTGGAGTGGGAATGTGCTTCTTTAGGGTACACACCCAGAAGTGGTATTGCTGGATCTTTGGGAAGATTGATTCCCAGTTTTCTGAGAAACAACCATACTGCATTCCAGAGTGGCTTAACAAGCTTACCCTCCCACCAACAATGGAGGAGTGTTCCCCTTGCTCCCCAACCACTTCAGCATAGGCTGTCATCTGTGTCTTTTTTCTTAGCCAATCAGACAGATTGGCTAAGAAAGGTGGTATCTCAAAGTTGTTTTGATTTGCATTTCTCTGATGGCTAAAGATGTTGAGTAATTTTTGAAGTGCCTTTCAGCCATTTGTAATTTTTCTGCTGAGAATTCCCTTTTTAGTTCTGAACCTCATTTTTTGATTGGGATATTCAAGGTTTGGGGCTTTAGTTTTCTAAGTTATTTGTATATTTTAGAGTTAAGTCTTCTATCACTTTTAGGGTTGGTGAAAATGTTTTCCCATTCTGTAGGCTGTTGTTTTGTCCTATTGACAGTGTCCTTGGCTTTAGAGAAGCTTCTCAGTTTCAGGAGGTCACAATTATTAATTTTTATTCTCAGTGTCTGTGCTATTGGTGTTATATTTAGAAAGTGGTCTCCTGTGCCAAATCGTTGGAGGATATTTCCCACTTTCTTTTCTATCAAACTCAGAGTGGCTAGGTTTATGTTGAGGTCTTTGATCCACTTGGATTTGAGTTTCGTGCAGGGTGACAAGCTTGGATCTATTTGCATTTTTCTACACACTACCAATCAGCTATGCCAACACCATTTGTTAAAGATACTAACATTTTTTCCATTGAATATTTAGGGCCTCTTTGTCAAAGATCAGGTTTTTGGGTTAATGCCCGGATGCTCAATTAGATTCCATTTATCCACAAGTCTGTTTTTATGCCAGTACCAGGCTGTTTTTATTACTGTAGCTCAATAGTATAACTTGAAGTTGGAGATGGTAATGCCTCCTGAGCTTCTTTTGTTGAGCAAAATTGTTTTGGCAGTTCTGGTTTTCCTGTTTATTCAAATAAAGTTGAGTATTGTTCTTTCAAGGTCTGTAAAATATTGTGTTGGGATTTTGATGGGCAGTGCCTTGAATCTGTAGATTGCTTTTGGTAGGAATGCCATTTTTACTATGCTGATCCTACCTATCCAGGAACATGGGAGAGCTTTCCATTTTCTGATATTCTCTTCATTTTCTTTCTTCAGTTATTTAAAGTTTTTGTCAAATAGATCTGTTACTTCCTTGGTTATAGTTACTCCAAGGTAATTAATGCTATTTGCAGCTATTATAAAGGGTGATGTTTCCCTTTTTTCTTCTTTAACCCTTTTATCTCTAGTGTATAGAGGAGCTACAGATTTGTCTGAGTTAATCTTGTATTCTGCTACATTGCTGAAGGTGTTTATCAGCTATAGAAGTTCCCTGGTAGAATCTTGTGGATCACTTATTTATACAATCATATCATCTGCAAACAAAGATTGTGTCACTTCTTGTTTTCCAATTTGTATCGTTCTCTTATTGCTTTAGCTAAAACTTTGAGAACTATATTGAATAGATAAGGGGAGAGAGGACATACTTGTCTAGTTCCTGATTTTAGTGGGATTGCTTTGAGTTTTTCTCCATTAAGTTTGAGGGTGGCTGTTGGTTTCTTGTAAATTGCCTTTATTATATTGACATAATTTCCCTGTATTCCTGATCATTCCGGGGCTTTTATCACAAAGGAGTGTTGGATTTTGTCAAGGGCTTTTTCAGTATCTAAGGATATGATCATGTGGGTTTTTTTTGTTTAGTTTGTTTATATGATGGATAATATTTACAGTTTTTCAGATGTTGAACCATCCCTCCATTTCTGGGATTAAGCCTACTTGGTCATAGTGGATGATATTTTTTATATATTGTTGTATACGGTTTCCCAAAATTTTGTTGAGAATTTTAGCATCAATCTTCATGAGGGAAATTGGTCTGTAATCCTCCTTCTTTGTTGTATCTTTGAGTGGCTTTGGTATTAGGGTAACTTTGGCCTCATAAAAGGAATTTGGCAATATTCCTTCAGATTCTACTGTGTGAAATAGTTTGAAGAGTAATGGTAGTAATTCTTCTTTGAATGTCTGGTAGAATTCTTCACTGAAACCATCTGGACCTGAGCTTTTTTTTTTTTTTTTCTTGGGAGGCTTTTAATGACAGCATCAATTTCCTTTAGGTTTATAAGTCTTTATAGGTAATTAATCTGGTCTCCATTTAATTTTGGTAAATGGTACCTGTTCAAAAAGATGTCCATTTCGTCTAGGTTTCCATTTTTGTGGAATATAAATTTTGAAAGTATGATCTGATAATTCTCTAGATATCCGGGAGTTCTATTGTTATGTCCCTCTTTTCATTTCTGATTTTGTTGATTTGGATACTCTCTCTCTGCTCTTTGGTAAGTTTTGGATAAGGGGTTGTCTGGTTGACTTTCTCAAAGAACCAACCCTCTGATTCATTGAATCTTTGTATTGTTCCTTTTGTTTCAATTTTATTGATTTCAGCTCTAAGTTTGATTATTTCCTGCCATCTACTCCTTCTAGGTGAGCTTGCTTCTAATTGTTCTAAGGCTTTCAGCTGTGCTGTTCTCTAGTGTGGGATTCCTCTAGGTTTTGTACATAGGCATCTAGTGCTATAAATTTTCCTTCTAAGACTGCTTCCATTGTGTCATACAAGTATGGATACATTGTAGATTCATTTTTGTTAAATTCTAGGAAGACTTTGATTTCTTTTTAATTTCTTCCTTGACTGAGAGGTGGTTCAGATGAGTGACGTTTAGTTTTCTTGAGTTGGTAGGCTTTCTTTGATTTTTGATGTTGTTGAACTCTAACTTTAGGCCCTGGTGGTCTGGTATGATACAAGGGATTATTTCCATTTTTTTATCTGTTGATATATGCTTTATAACCAATTATGTGGTCAATTTTAGAGAAAGTTCCATGAATAGCTGAGAAATACGTATATTCCTTTACATTTGGGTGGAAGTTTCTGTAATTGTCTATTAAATCCATTTGCAACATAACCTCTGTTAGACTCTTTATTTCTCTGTTGAGTCTCTGTCTGGTTCACCTATCCAGGGGTAAAAGTGGGGTATTGAAGATTCCCACTATTAGGATTTGAGATTTGATGAGCGATTTGAGCTTTAGCAGTGTTTCTTTTACATAGGTAGGTGCCCTTATATTAGGGGCATAAATCTTCAGGATTGAAATCTCTTCTTGACCAGTTTTTCCTGTTATGAATAAGCAATGTCTATCTTGGTCCCTTTTAATTGCTTCTCGCTTAAAGTCTATTTTGTTAGATATTAGGATAGCAACCCCAGCTTGTTTCTTATTGCCATTTGATTGGAATATCTTTCCCAACCCTTTACTCTGAGCCTGTGTCTGTCTTTGTGGTTGAGGTGTGTTTCTTGTATGAAGCAGAAGGATGGCATCTGTTTTTGTATCCATCTTGTTAGTGTGTGTCTTTTTATAGGTGAGTAGAGTCCATCGATATTAAGGGATATTAGTGACCACTGATTTTTATTTCCTGCTATTTTTGGTAGTATTTTCTATGTATTTCCTTTCTCTAGGTTTGTCTTCTCTGGGATTATTGATTGTTTGTGGTTTCATGGGATTATCTGGGATCCATATGTTGGAATTTTCCCTCTAATGCTTTCTGAAGTGCCGGATTGTTAGATAGATATTGTTTCAGTCTGACTTTGTCATGAAATATCTTGCTTACTCCATCTATGGTGATTGATCATTTTTCTGAGTATAGTAGTCTAAGTTGCCAGCCATGCTCTTTTTGTGCCTGTATAATTTTGACCAAGCCCTTCTTTCTTTTTTTGTTTCCATTGAATAGTCAGGTGTTATTCTGATGAGTCTGCCTTTATAAGTAAGTTGGCGCTTTCCTTTTCCAGTTCTTAAAACTTTTTTTTTTTATTCTATGTGCTTTGTGGCTTTATTATTATGTGGCAAGTGAACTTTTTGTGGATCATATCTATTTGGTGTTCTGTAAGCTTTTTGTATCTTTATAGGCATTTCCTTCTTTAAGTTAGGAAAGTTTTCTTCTATGATTTTTTGAATACATTATTTGTGCCTTTGAGCTGGTATTGTTCTCCTTCTATTCGTATTATTCTCAAGTGTCCCAGATTTCCTGAACATTTTCTGTTATGGCATTTTTGGTTTTAGTATTTCTTGACTGATGTGTCTATTTCTGCTACTAAGTCTTCCACTTCAGAGATTCTCTCTTCCATCTTTTGGATTCTGTTGGTTATGCTTGTATCTGTAGTTCCAACTCTTTTCTTCAGATTTTCTATTTCCATCTTTGCCTCATATGTGCCTTTTTGATGTGTCTATTTCAGGTTTTAGTTCCTAGAATGTTTCTTTCATTTTATTTCAAGGATTTGTTCATCTCTTCCAATTTTTTGTTTGTATTTTCTCCTATTTCTTTAAGGGAATTTTTTATATCTTCTTTGAAGACTCAATGATCTTCATAAAGATGGTTTTGGTGTTGTTTCCTTCTGCTTTCTCTTCATTGCTCTGTTCAGGTCATATAGTTGTAGAGCCACCAGTTTCTTCTGGAGTGGCCTTGTTGTTCTTTATGTTATTATATATATTTTTGCACTGGCTTCTGCCCATAACTTCAGTGGTCCATGATTAGGCCTCTCCTATTCAGTTGTGACAAGAGAGCTTGTGTGTCTCCTGTTTCCCCTGAGCAAGGGGTTGGCTCAATTTCTGACCCTGCTTTGGACAGGGGTCTGAATTTCGAAGCCTAATTACTTCTCTGTTGATGCAGTTTGCCCTGGAGGTGGATCCTGCCATGCTATGTTCCCCCATTTAGGTGTGGCTTGAGGAGCCCCTCACATCCAAACCCTAATCCTTTTGCTAAGGAGAGTCTGGATCAGGCTCTACAGATTGACCCTTTTTCTGGAAAGCAACTTTCCATACCCATATCCCAATTTTAAAAGCACTGAGAAGCAGCCACTTTAAACACAAGTTTCTATTATTACCCTTTTTTCTAAGAAGCCTGTATTCTAGAAGGTTTCAGTCTTTCTTGTAAATTTCCTGACTTAGACTGTGAAGTTGAGACTTTTAACGGTAGGTCCACACGCTAGGTAATGAACCTTCCTCTACAGTATAAGAAATAATATAAGTGCAATGAACATAGTGGAAAATGAAAAAGTCAAGAAATGGCAAGAGTTTATCTGAACAATCAATTATTTACTAACCTAGTAGAATTCAATAAATTTTTAGAGAACTCTCTGCAAAGTAGCCTTAAAGCACATAGGTGTAGAGAAAATGAGCTATAGAAATACCTGGTTAATCATGTTTCTACAATTGCTTTTTTGGAGGAGGAAGGGTGATCAGTTGACAGCCTTGGGACTGGCTAAAGCTCAGCTATTTTCATTGGCTAAGGCTTAAACATTTGTTGTAAAATATACACACACTCAAGGTAGATTATCAGCCCATTTGCCTACTAATTTGGTAGCAGTAAATTTTCAAATACAATTAAGAACAGTCTCATTACAGCAGGCAAATGCAATTATTTAACCTTTATATAAGCAATGGCTGGCAGAATAGAGAGAGTTGACAAATCCTTACAAAAATTAGCATTCAACCTCAGTTTAATTTCAAAATAGAACAGACTAAGGTATAACCTTTTATGGCTCCAGAAATATTCATCAGCAAAATTATTTTGAAAGAATTCAGGTTAAATAAAGGTTTCCTCCCCTGGCTTCCCAGAATCTGAGTCAATGAGTAGAGAATATACAGTCCAGGAATCTGCATATTCAATATTCATATAGCATGTTGGAATACAGGGCTTCAAAGGTAACACTGAGAAACATTGCCATGAATTTTGAAATTTCCTGTCCATTAACTAAAAACCACAGTTTTTTATAATGTAAACAAATGAGACAAACTAATGCATCACCAACAATTATTAAATAATATCCCTAAGTTACGTAACTTAAAAATAAGGCTAAAGAAGAAATTGAGGGCAACTAAGATTTGAAAATTTAGTAGCCTTGGTCTTGAAGCTAACACAATATGTGACTAACAGACATCACTTGACTATGTATCTGCATATTACAGTACACAGTAGTAGTGGGAGTAGTTACCTCTGTATGTCATTGACTTAATTTCAAATACAGTCTTGTGGTGATATATTGTATATTTAATAAAATTTGTCTAGAATATTAGAGGGCAGCATACTTGTTCTAGAATCTTTAGCAATACATTTAAGATCCCTTTCTAAAACTCTTTCAACAGCTATGGCACCAGCCTCCAAAAAATACTTTAGTTATTCTACCAGTAGTTAGAATAACATTGGCCCCATCCTCCAGAATCTTTTCAATTCTCTCCTTCATGGTATTTTTCTCTCAGTATAATCTAGTCCAATTTCTCAGAGTCTGTTATAACCACCAGTACTCCAAGCTTCATTTTTGATTTTTGCTGGCTGAAGTCAAAATAAGCAATTTTTGGATTAGCTATTCTCTTGGGCATGTCCTGAGATCACACCATGAAATTGTGTGCATGCTGAAATGATAGCAAGACAGTGTGTGGATTTGTGGAGATGGGGATGAGTGAGAGTAAACAGGACCAAGAAACTTTGTATTAAATTCACAAAAAATTAATAAAAATATTATAAAATGTTTCTAAACTCCCATAAATCAAATAATCTATACCTTTTTAATCATATATTTTCTCACAATTAATTTTACATTAGTATTATTTTTAGTATAAGTAAAAATAAAAGAATATACAACAAAGGCCTTCAGACATGGGGCATTTGTATTCTCTCATGAAAAATGACTGAGGAATCTTACACAGTGTGATTGTTAAATTAACCACATTAACAAAATTTAAGGAAATCTTTTTTTCCTTTAAGAGAAGATCAAACACAGGAATTATAAATTATTGGCTCAATAAAAAATTTAAATATATAGTAAGATCTCACCTAAAGAAAATTAAAACTCTGTGAATATCAAAAGTTCCTTAACTCACCAACTCCTAAGTAGGGAATGTAGTCCAAACTTAGAAACATTTAAAAGCATCTTTATAGTTTTGCTCAAGGGTTAAATCTTTGTTCATGGGCTTCACAGTAAAAAAACATCCTATGTGATACTTTTTTTTTTCCTTCTTTTTTTTGTATTTATCAAAAAAAAAAAACACAGTAAAAAGAATTTAAAATGTGGAAGAGTTAACAATAACTATACAGAGGATAAGAATCATAAGCATGGCTTATCAAGGGTGGAAATACAAATAAGATTGCTACACATATATTTTCTTTGTATTCATCTTTCCCTCTGAATTTTTTTTTTCCATCCCTGTATATCCTTATTCAAGGTCTCTTCCCCCTCCCAACACATCTGGTCACTTTTCTTCTCTGCAACTCCCCATCCCCTCCCTGGTCAGGGAGCAGGCAGTCCTATGGTCCCACTGACCCAATAATGCTTAGATCAGTCTCCACTTCTGGCCAAATCCAGTTCTTTCCCCCCTCCCTCAAGAGTGAGTCAGGTGTTCCTATAGCTGGACTGGGGTTTGAAGGGTCAGTCCAGAGTGTTTCTGATCCCAAGCTGTTTGGTGGTTGTGGTTTGCCGCTTGGGCATGTTTGGCTTTTTTTCTTGTTTGTTTGTTTAGAGACCACTAATGAGTGAGTACATCCCCTGCTTATCTCTCTGAGTTTGTGAGACTTCGCTCAGGAGGATATTCTCCAAATCCATCCATTTGCCTGTGAATTTTAGGATATCATTTTTTCTTACTGCTGCGTAGTATTCCATT